>DWAV01001602.1:0-13112 GCA_018231305.1 Noctuana lactifera
ATATGGTTTCATCTGTCTGACTGATAATTTCTCAAACCATTAAATTTTGCACTACTAATAATTATAAATGCATGACACATTGAGAAATTTTTCGAAATTATTTTTTGAAAATAAGGAATATCACAAAAACTTCACTAAAATTGAAATCTCAATTTGTTTTTCATCCTTTTATTTGTGTATTCCGTAAATAATAATCATCGTGGAACATCGAGCCAAAACAAACCGGGTTAGAAGCCACAAAGCAATACCTATCTAGCTCAGAAACAAAGTAATTGGTGAAGAGAAAAATTACGCACGCTGGGAAAGTGGCGAGTTTAAAACATCGAGAAAAGAAATTGCTCTCGTTGTGGAACAAAGGGCCGTTCCATCCATTCCTCGGCCCATGATTACTCCTTGCAATTTTACAACTTTCTAGGCCACGAAGAAGATAAACCTCTTGCTTACTAGATAACAATTGTATTGTAAGGGTAATTATATTTTTTATTATGTCGAGGCGTTATGATTATGTGATTGACTTATGATCTGAAAGTAACGAATTTATACTCCTTCATACAAGTTTTCTTTACATCACCATGACACCGGGAAAATTGTTCCAAAATAAAAAATATTTATTTTTATAGACTGGTAGAGATTGACTATGACATTATGACATATAGTTTAGTAAATAAATATTCCATACCGTACAAAGTATTGATGTAATATGAAGAAGGGGGTTCTTCATTAGCAACTTCATTTTACTTCCAAAATATCCTTAATATTAAAAGTAAAAATATAAAACCATAGCTCGCAAAAACGGAGTCTGAATAGAATGGAAAACTTAAGGCAGACGCAGAGCGTTCACGATAACGGCTCTCAAAAAGGGGAAATGTTAAAAACAAATTCAAAAGGAAAAGTAAGTAAATTATGGAAGTGCGCCGGTCGTCTTTTGTCTGTGGTCTGCTACTGTCAGTTATCGTCCATAGTCAGATAAAGTAACCGTTTGTAGAGCGCCATATTATCATCTCCGTGGTTTGGTATAAAACCCAAGAGATTTGTCCGAAACATTCTGCTTATCAGTGTGATTTATCTGCCATTTCATTTTGGGCGTCAATAAAACTTAGGATTTAACGATTCTTTTGAAGACCACTTATATTAAATCGAATGATGATATTTCGTAACCTTCTTTCGTCTAATATCGGACTAATCTTAGAATATTATAAAAATAAATGTCTTCTCATATTTTCTCTTTTTGCTTGATTTACTCCTACTTATACCTACTACTAACCACGCAACGTATTTTGATGCGGTTCTCTCAGTCAAAAGTCTTTACATTTTATACGGCTTAAAATCACTTACCCTAAAAAGATATAAAAATAATATAATTTTCAAGAATTTAAGTTCT
The DNA here is from genome assembly GCA_018231305.1 of Noctuana lactifera. Lineage (NCBI taxonomy): Eukaryota > Metazoa > Arthropoda > Insecta > Lepidoptera > Hesperiidae > Noctuana > Noctuana lactifera. Next base: position 1,382 of record DWAV01001602.1, read on the forward strand.
TCAACTTTTTACATAATATACTAATATCTATCAATAGGGACCAAAAACAAACACCATAAATCAATCGAACAATGTTTTTAAACATAAATGACATCACACTACTAGATTTATTCTATAATAAACCTCCTATGAAACAATATTTTATAACGAAATTGTTTTTAGTAAATGAATATGACGCATTAAAATTTCGGAGACGCGGCGCGCGACGCTTCAGTGCGCTGTTTTCATTAGCGATTGCCATTTGCAATTTGCATGTTATTCTATAAAATATGCTTTCTATATCTGTGTTCGCACTGATTATTTAGATTGCTACAGTAGAGAATATGTGCTACGAGTATATTAAAATTGTAAAAATATTGTTATTGGCTGAACACTGAAAAACTCTACTTATATTGTTAAAAAAGCGCTAAAATATGTCTCATTCGAAACCGCCACCGCACTTATGATCAGTCGGCCTATCTACTGACAATTATTTTATTTCAACGTCATGAAAAGATTAATATCTATCTATCTATTTTTTATTTTTAAAATATGCTGTACAAACATACCTTGAAATATCGTATATTTTTTTAAAAGAATTTCTTGGTGGTAGATTGAAATTTTAATAAATATAATATATTTAATGAGAGTACCTACCACTAAAGGACTTGATTTCAGTGGGTCCAGCCAGACCGGATCTCGACGCTTCACTGCACGGTTTTCATTAACGATCGTAATTGCACGTTGTTCGCTCTCCTGTAGTAAACTTATTTATAGTTTCACCAACAAACTTTGCGGCAGCATTTAGATGTGATTTCGCCTGTAGGCTATTATAAATGCATTGGAAGACAAAGACAAATAATTGTTTTATATCGTCACATACATCATATATTACAGAAAAACAATCTTAATCATAAAAGACGGCTTGAATAAAAATAAATAAAGCAGCTTCAAGCAGTATTAAGTGAAGAAAAGTGCTACACTCAGCCTGCGCCGCGGTACTCTACGGCTACTGATTTACAGGATGTTCTCTTCGTGCAGACAGAAATATGGGTTCCTTTTAACAGTCTCATGAAAACAGTCCTTATCTCCAAAAAAATCAATTAGTAAAATAAATTATTATTTTGCAATAAATAATTATTACTATAGTACAACATGAACGTCGAAAAGACACTTCACGGGTTTCACACACAGTTGACTAAATAATAAACATAAATTGGGTACCTACATTAGATGCCTGTTATACCCGCCTCGATGAAGGCCCATATCAACAAATACTACTACACATCTCGCAAGCACTGGAGCAATAACAAAGTTCCGTGTAGATAAACGTTCATTTCTATTCAGAGAATTAATACCGCGGCTCATGATTAGAGACGGCGATCTTATATCTATTAATCGAAGAATCGAGTTTATAGGTTAATAAAATCGATCTTTATAACCATCTGAAAGAATATAATTAATATAAATAATACCTTCAAACATGCGATTCGACTTGTTCTACGTTAGTGTCGGTAATATTGTATTTTCAGATTTGGAAATTAACCTACACCTACTTACTCATCAGAATAATATAATATGTTTAGTTGCACACGGGGTGCGTTATAAGTGTTTTTTTAAATGTGTTTAAAGACTTAAAATATGAAATTGAATTGAATTTTGATTTTGCATTAAATCGATTTAAAAATCGATCTTCGCTTTGCAGTTCCCATCCTTACTCAGATTTCGAAAGGACGCGGAGGCCCGCTCCGTTCAGCGGTTTTCATTAGGGCCCCCATTTGCATGTTATTCATTGGCTTCCTGTTCCTATGTCAAAGAACATTTATATGAAAGACACTGAATTTGTTTGAAAGAGCAATCAAAGCTTTCATTGTTGATATGCTTTTTACAGTATTAGAAAGGAAAGCACCTAATTAACTTTTTCCTAATTAACGCTTCTACTGCGGAAACTTCTATGGTGTCTACCCACTTTTATTCATACCTTTCCTTCTTGCTGTTATCAGTTGCCACATTCTAAAAATATATTATTATGCTTCGGAGAGCACGTTAAGATAGATAACAGTCGTTAAACCTAGTCGGAGGCCCTTTGGGCGGTTTGACAACATCCGACACGGGTTCGCCACTAACCCGTATCTCCACCAACCGCATTGGAGCAGCGTGGTGGAGTATGCTCCAGGCCTTCCCCGGTTGTGGGGAGAGTCCCGTGCCCAGCAGTGGCATAAAAAAGGATTAAAGCCATATTACAAATTATGCTATTAATGATTTCACTTTCAATGTTTAATTTAAAGTAAACTTAATCACAATAATTTGTTTTTGTAAACCTCGCCAATATAAGTCAAACAATAGATAAGATTCTCTAAAATATTTTCCTACGATGAAATAGGTAAGCATAAATATTTCTGGAACACAGACAGAATAATTAATCATCCTTCGGCAGTCCATAAATTGATGAATACAAAGGAATACCGCCACTTTATACCACTCGAATCGACAAGGTGAAGGCGAATAAAAAATTGAATTAAAAATAATTGAGAGCATAAGCTGTCAAATGCAGAAAATGCAAGCACATTGCGTTTACAGATCCTATCAATAAAGTGAGTTTAAATGCGCTTATACGTTGCGAACAGTATAGCGATATACGAGTATACACGATATTATACACGCTTACGAAATATCGTCATCATACCTCCCACTGCACTAATGGACACGGGTATCTACTTAGCTATTTGAAAGATACAGGTCATAGTCCACCACGCTAGCAAAGTATAGATTGGTAGACATATCAAAGAGTAGCCATACAATAAAATATGGGTTACTAACACTAGGTAATAACTTATCGGTATACTATAAATTGCAAGCTTTTGCAAGATCATACTTGCTTCATGTCAGTTGGCCACCATTTCAGCAAAAGCAATAGAACTAACCAATCTAACCTAAATGAGAATCATAAATTTTTATTTTTAAAGTATTATTTTCCCGCGGTATTAAAAATATTTCTTCGTACTACGAAATCCGATCAGAATGCGGGTGAGTTGGACAAGCAGCGCGACATCCAATCAATGTGTCCGCGTGAACGGATTGTTGCCCCTTGTTAGCGTTTTTAAAATGGGATTGCATGACGCCGGCTTTAGAATTTAAAAACTGTTTTAATAATTAATATTTCTTTATGTATCTGAAAACACAAATCAATATTATTTTATTTCATTGATTAATAAAAATAGTGTTGTTCGCTTCTCGGCTTTGGGTGCCTGCACCTGCGATAATATCGCTACATTCGTAATATTCTTGGCTTCGTAGCACATGACTATAAACGTAGCTATCGCATCACACAGTTTTAACAAATTAGCGCTAAAGGGTGGCATCGTTTTTGTCACGCTTTTGTTAATGCTAGCGCAAATATGCGCTACGCGCTTTAGTCGTGGCATAATAGCATAAAAAATGAGTCAGGAATTCCGCTCGGTCCAAAAGTCTAAACATGACATTAATAAAACTGGCTCAGCGAAGCACATTAAGAATGCAGAAGCCAGCGGAGGGTGCCAAATGTTCGCACTAGCTCCGGTATTGTATTACATTTCATTCCGCGATTCTTTACCTCACACTTTTAAATAACTGAATGTTTATAAAAAATTTAGTTATTTAAATTTCTCAGTGGAATAACTAAACAGCAGTCAGTATTTAGCAGCACGAGAGTTTAATACAATAAAAAAAAGTAAATACAACTAAGGTGACGTTGACAACTGAAACTGATTTTGTTATGAAAAATAACCGTTATCTCCCACTTTCCGGTAAAGCGTCATAGGTATATAATATGAATATTTTCCATTGGAAATATCTTGTGATACGTTTTTGGGGCATTTCGGGCTAAATGGGGTAGTTCCAACTATAAAGATGATCCAGATGACCGAACCCGCATATAATCAGGCGGCCTGCTCGATTGCCTTTCCTCAGTGCAATAGAAAAAATAAAAGTGAACCGATTTGCTTCAGCTCTTTTTACTGATCGTTTATTTATTTATTCAATAACTCCGATTTGCGTTTCATCTCTATCGTTTATTCAAAATACAGGAAATATCTTCGGTTTTATGGGAATTTATACTCGTCCAGTTCCTGTTTTGTCATACTACGAACTAATAAACGATAAGCGATAAACTATCTTCTTTTAACTGGATAAAATATTAATATATATTAATTTACTTGGGTACTGCAAATGCATTAAGAAGCTTTTATTCCTCGTAAGTTAAATTGTACATCATAATGTTAACTAATCCATAATCTTGTAGGATTTGAATTCTAGTATTTATTCACAAAGAAAGATTAATACGCTCACCAGATTTTATTTTCCATTTAATTAATTGTTTTGTCTTTTTTTTTAATTTATTAATAACCCGTTTTTACTTCTTGTAGATCGAATCTTAGATCCCCTCTTAGTTCAAACGGCTTAGCTTACCTTTATTATACGGATATTTTCGAGGTCCTTAAGCTCCCGCGAAGATTCAGTCTCGACGCGCGGAGTCGCGACGGAGTCTGGAAATAGATTTAATAAGTTATTTGACACATTTCGCAATACTAGGTGTAAATAATAGATAATATATTTACAGCTATCTGCAAAGTCTTACCAAGTAATTTATTTGCTTTGTTACTTATTTTTCTCTCTTTAGTTCTGTCGCTGTCCATAGTCACCAATTGATCTCAGTCTGGCTCATACCTAAGCTAGTTCAATATTGATCGTTGCTGAATAGATGTGCAATAAGCATTCATGTTGTAGCTGCGCCTGCTATTACTCAAAGCCTTATCGATAAGGGATATTGTAAGATTGTTTTTTATTATCTTATTAGCTAACCACATCCTTTATACTTTTTTAAATGGTTTGGCGTAAAGACGGTAATTTAAACAATCATGGTACCTATTGTTGTAAAGCTTATAAAAACAAATTGTATTTAATCTAATTACCTATATATAAGTAGTCTTATTACTTTCATGTTGTAATTACGATTTAAGAAATAAAAACTGCGGCAAATATGAAATATTCCGAGCTGCTGTTTCTTTAAATTATTTATTACATTTTAGTACATCTGTAATTTTGAATAAAATCTTGCTTGTAAAACATTTTTGTTAACTATTTTATTGATATAAGTACATACATATATACATGTAAGGCTACCAACACTTGAAACTTGGAACCCTAATAATACATACAATACATACATATTGTTACTATGGGTCGTGTGCCGCAGTTGTAGTCTATTTAATTGTATTATATTTACTCCATAATATACTGTACTAATACCACATATTGTACTAAATTCTATTGCTCTCTATATCATAGTTTACGGTCACAGTTTGCGTAGTGCCCCGCGGCTCTCTGACAGCCTATAGTTATAGACTATATTGTATTACAATTATACACTATGTTTGCGATAATTCCACCGAGCCTGGTACAATATCAAGGAAATAATATTATGATCTATTAACTGGTTTAAACTTAGTACAAAATCCCAATAATCCGGAAGCCTTGCTCGTCCTAGACAAACGAAATAATTAATTTATTCGTACCGGATTCTGCATAAAAGTTTAGATGGCCCAGTTAAATGAAAAGGGCGATAGAATACATTTCAGCATTCCCCATACATAAAATGGATAGCAACAACAAATATAAATAGGTAACGATATAAAAATAGGCTACGCTTTAATTCGCGCTAAGTTTGTTCAAGCAAAGCTTCCTGGCCACTCGTAACTAGTTCGCAGTGCAGCACGTTGCCGCGTTGCCTGAGGATATTAAGAATGCGACACACGTGGCGATTTTAAACAGCTGCACGCAGTAGCCGACTGAAAAATTGATCCAGCAAACGGGAAGCTTTCTAATTCACTTGCTTGCTTGTCACATTTTATGATAAAAATTGTCGGTGTCTTAAATAACATGTAATAATTTGATATTAGTAATCGCCTATAGATGGAAGTTCGATTTGAATAAATTCAGCGCCTTCAGAGCCATATCACCAGTAAACTCCGTTTGGTATAATGACGGCACTAAACACAATTCGCAATGAACTGCTGCGCTATCGCGTAGTTACGCTTCGATCTATGTTTTCTGAGCATGGATTTGCTCTTGCAATATTCCAAAAGTCCGTAAAAAGATGTTTTACGTAAAAATTTGTAGTAACGTACTCGTAATAGTAGGTAACATTTTATTAAGAAACTAGCGTCTTTAACTCTCAAACTATCGCGCAGTACTAAATAATCCTTACATCTAGCTGTAGCTGTAGCTGAGGCTGAATCCGCTGAAGGCCGTGTATTAAAACGGCTGAACAATCGTTCGGTTCATCGCATTGTTATAAACACAATGTAGACGCGATTCCAACGAGCAGCGAAGCTATAAACACGATTTAATACACATAGTGCAGAGATTGTCGGCAAATTGTACGTTTCATTCATCATTTCATGGTAAAATGTAGCTGGAATTATGTTTAGAATGCTTAAACATGTAGAAACATGAACAACAAAGTAGATTTCTCGTACAGTCAACTTCATAAATATTTACTATTCTAAGTATTATTTACTAACCTTCGACCCACGACTTCGTTCGCGTGGACTTAAGAATCATTGGAATTTAATTAAATCTTTAACACATAAACTAACTAACTAATACATAAACAAAATCTACGGAGCTACAATAGAGTAACATTTAGGTATATGATTCTAAAATATATATTTATAATAAAATTTAGAAGAGACAATAACATACTCGCAAACAAAAGGAATCGAGCGTATAATGCGACTAGTTTCAAATGGTGGAGATATCCCATTTTAATGTACCCCATGGGAGCTAGCTAAAGTTCGGAAAGCTGTATCGTTTACGACCACGCTTAGAACTCCGAACATCAGTTATTTACGTTTAGACAGTAAAGTTTACATTTGTCATTATTCACAATTATTCTAAAAGTTTTTGAGTGATCTCAAAAGTACCTATTCGAAGTAGCAAGAAAGTAATCGTCGGCCACGGAAAATCTTTATCCAATTAATTCTGCGATTTTTTTAACATCCAGGCGTTTATTAATTTGATCTTTAACTATTTAGTATAGGTAACTTAACTATTTCATATGAAATAATCCAACTAATGTGTCACCACACCATTATAATAACAAGAAGGCGAAACCTGAACCTGAAATTCCGCCATGCATTCATGCATCCAAATCCCAAATCGGCTTAGGTGAGGCGTGCATAGCGCAACGCAGTGAAGCGAAGCTGGCGTAGATGAGGCAGGCGCAAGACCAAGATAGGTACTGGATGTAGATTTAAACTAACATTGACACTCGAATATTCAGGTTTCTTCGATATATTAATATAGTAATGCCAATAAATATTTTATGATAACAATCACGGAACAGAGAGTAATTGTGTCTTCTTCTGAAATAATACCTAATACACAAATAGAGACACAAACTGCCAGTGAATAAACTTTGATAGGCTACAATTCAAAGAACATCTTTTTTTTCTTTTTGTTATTGTAAGAACATGACAAAAAAACTTATCTTATTAACTACGTATAAAAGACTAGAAAATAAATCATATGTAAGTATTATATATACATAGATAATTATGAATTAAAATTATCAAATAAAATAGACAATAGTCCCTAATAATTAATTTCATGATTGGACTCTGTAATAAAATTACTTATATTTCTTTTATACTGTAATGACATGACTCATTTTAATAAAAATAAAAATATTTATCATACATATGATATTTATATACACTAGTACTGTAACAGCTTGATTATATTAAAATCTCTATTTTTAAAAAAGATATTCGGACGACCCCTTAAATAGATTACAGTTAAGGTACTCACTATTTCTCTAGAATCATAGTTCAGAATCGGCTTAAAGCAAGCGTGCGGCGCATACGCGAAAGCATCAAGGCATCGTGGATCCAGCAGGTGCAAGGTAAAGATAGCGCGATATTTGCTCAGCGTAAATCTCACCGCATTTGTGTTTACTTTCAATACCTGATTGTGTCAAAGTCGTATTATTAACGGATGCGGCTGAGAAAATGCTTAAATAAATTTCAGCTCAGCCTCTGGGTTTTAAAGTTCTAGCTTACGTGTTATAAGGTAAAACATATATACCTACGGAAAAATAATTCGATTTCCAGTTTCTTCATACATCAACTAGCTACTCGTACGCCCCTAGCGAGTACAGCAGGAACTAAAAGGGGATCGTGTAGTTACAATAGTTAACATTATTTTTATTGTTATAACTACATACTTAAAAAATATCAATTTAAAATGCAATAATAAATTTCATAATATTCTGATGAGATTTATGCCATATTTAGAAGATACAACGAGTTTTATATCACATCTTTAGCTGAAAGTTGTGGGGATCGAGGATAAAGAATGACGTTCCCCCTTATCATGTCATTAATCTCCCATGAAACTTTTGCTTGCCGTAGCATTGTTCGTATGTCTTTCTTCCGTCCAATCCAAACTTTCTCGGCTTCTATTGTCTTCTTATCAGCATTTAAGACCCTTAACTGAATAGTGTGAGGGGTGACGCACCCTGGCGGCAATTAACTCGGGATGCTCATTAGCAGGCCGTTTCCATTCAGAGCTCGTAACCCGAGTACCTTCAGGCGTTTCTTTGCAATACCTCGATTTTTATAACTCTACGTATAGACTGCGATTGCGTTATGAATTAAAGGGAATTTATTTACGTTTAAATGTGCATTGGTTGTTAGAGATGGTTGTTAAAATCGAAACAATATAAGAGTAACAGCTATTGTGACAGTTCGGAGATTAAAGAGACTACAAGCCGAAGTCAACGATCTAAGTCTATGCAATAACCAAAAACGGGGCTATGCGCGCTTCACCAGCGAGGCTATGCACACTTCTTACAAGTAGGTACCTATTTAGTCTATTGAAAACTTACATTTAGGGTTACGAAAGTCAAAGAACGCAAATTTTATGACAAGAAGGGGTTTAAATTACACTAAACCCTTCTTGACATCCAAAAAATAAAGTTACGTGCTCTGACTTTTGCACGCTAGGCTAAAAAAAATTTAACATTTGAATGGACTAAAGACTCCAGACCGTAACCGTCTTGCTGACGCGATGGACCTCACGCAGCCAATTATTGTGCCTCCTTTGTCTTTAGCACCGACTGCACGTAACCTATTTACTTAAATTGTCCCCATTTGGTTCTGCCAACTGTTATTTAACCTTGTTAGCTGGAACGTTCCGAGCACTTGTTAGATGTATAAAAGAACAATTCGATCTTTTCCCGTGAAGTGGAATTCATTGGAGAATTTCAATTTTCTTCAAAATATTGTCAGATTATTGTTTCTTATTATTTATCGAAAAAGGTTAATATTATATTAGCGTGAAAGTTAAAAGTTATGGTAGTTACAGATATAGTATATAATGTATATATTTTATATAGAAATTACTAACAACTGGGTAGGAGGCGCGATTTATAAGTATTGTAGGTACCTACATAATGCCTACATAGGTAGGTAAACAAAATATTTTAATGCCCGTTAATTTAATTACTTCTTGGTTTTAAATTTAGAACATAACTATAAACTAAATACATGAACGACGTTACGTTTACCGTAAAGTTCGATTGCTACGTTTTTGAAAAATAGCAAATGCGCAAATGTGCAAAGCCAGTGGCCACAAAGAAGAAAAAAAAAGTTCGTTTATCAAGGTTTCAATATTTTGAACTTATACCAATAAAGCAATAAAGTATTATTTTAATTAGGGTGGAAACTTAGATAAAACGTTCCTTGTTATATCTAAGTATCTTTTTAGGTGACAAAAAAGAATAATCACTTGAATTTAAACTGCCCAGCGTACCAGAGATATCCGGAACATTTTCCCAGAATCAGCAAATTCCTGCCTCTATTTTCCCTGCCAAAAAAATATAATGTCCACCGAAACTGTTTGCGTAAGAAATTGGCATTGACATAGCAATGTTTGGCAAATAAGGTCTGTGGCCGGCGGCGGTCCTGCGTGTGACAAGAAATCTAATAGCGCTTGAACGAGCCACGTAAAAATTTCCTGCGTACAAGGCGCAGCTGACCTTTTTAGGGTTTCTTACTGCGATTAGACGGCCGGTTACGACCACTGTGCGGTCACTCGGAACGGTGGGACATGGGGATGAGATTAAAATGATCAGTAATAATAGCATGAGATAAAGTATAGTACATAGTTATGAAATGTAAGCACTATGTAAACAAATTATAACTGAAATCATTGTGAATCATATCTGGCAGTCCATGACTCGGACCCAAACCCACAATAACGGTAAGCCAAAATTCAACCACTTGGCTATCATAAGTCTTCAGTATGAACAATACAGACAGTTACATTTTTCTTCATTATTTAATAATAGACATAAAACATTATCCATAAACCTAACTGAATCGAATAAAAAATTATAATAGTGTAATAAAAGTGGCTAAGTATAGGTAACAAATAAAAGAAAAAGTCCTCAACTATTTAAATTCTCTTTTAAAAATTAGATACTAAGCAATGCTTTTAGAAAAGCGTTCGGTTCAAAAAAATTAAAGATAAATGAGAAGAGCCTTAGTTGTTCATTAATCATTTTCATAATAAAAATGCTTCGCAAGTATTCAAGTTTTAATATAGATCAGTGAAATAAAAAATGCAACTTTGTGTTTAGAACAGTTTAGTTTGAATTGATTCTCATATCGGTACTCAATCATAACATTGTTAGTAGAGTTTATCGTACGAAAATTTTAGTTTTTGAGTGTTCTATTGAGTATGTGTGTGTTTAGCGAGTTTATCGGACGAGTTAGTTAAGTTAAGTTAGTTTTGAGCTTATTTTAAACCAGATGAACTTAACCAACAAAACGCTCACTGGAAAGTAGTCAAAAAAAATTAAGGGTTCAACAAATCAAAAATCAACATGCTCTTTCCTTTATCTGCTGTGATAGATCTTTTATAATATTATTTTTAATTTCTGTGACACGTAGGTTGTTCTTTTTGCCGTTGCAGTATACCTACATATAATAGGTACCTACTGTATGACCTACATAATGTAGAGATAAGGAGAAAAATTATTTTGAAAAAACCGTATGTAAGAATAATTAAAACGTACGTATGCAAACAGCATGACTGTTAGTTTAGTGTTGTTTGGGAAGAGATGAAACTTAAAAGTTATTTTATAACCTATGCAATTATATTATACAATACAGGATTTTTCGTTTATAAGCAAATAGATGTACGAGATTATTATATGAAAGTCAACAAAAAAAACTAAGTTAACGACGTGGATATTATCCTCGCAGTACAACGTATATCTATATAAGTGATTGTTCTGCTAGTAAAATGATGTCTCCTTTGATCGTAACTCATCTGGTGGTCCTCATAACGTAAGATATTACCCACTCGGTTATTTAGGAATTGTGCCCATATAGCCAAATGTTTATGAAAATAGTAAAACCGCGGTCAGGGTTAGCACAAAAAAAGAACCTCGCCGAAGCACTGTTGGGTATTTTATGTCATTATTTTAAAATAAGATGTTTATAGGTTAGGTATACATACCTACCCAAAGAAAGACAAAGACAAAATAATTTAGGCATTTGTACAATACAAAATATTCACACGTAAAGGTTAGGTACATGAATACCGACTTCAAGCATGCTTCAATGCTTCAAGCCATATTTACCTTTTCAGGTGCACCAATTAATATTAAATGCTAAAATTTGGTTTAAAGATCTTTATTTCTTAA
>DWAV01001603.1:0-13111 GCA_018231305.1 Noctuana lactifera
AGCGTCTATAAGGAGTGTCCGTAATGATTATTACAGTCCTGTAAAGTTAATTTAATAGATGCATATTGCATATATTAGAGTTGCTACGAGTAGCACTTAAGCGTAATAATAATAGGTAAAACTTTCTATTATACAACACCTTACATAACATAATTATTATGATGAATACAGAACACATAAAGGACAATAGGTACTTGCTAAAAGTTTCGTAAATATCGCTTAAAAGCTATTTCTTAAAGACAACCAGCTGACGTTGTAAGGTATAATTTAAGAAGAAAATGAAATAATTAAACGAAAAAGTGAAAATTTGGGTTACATTTAAATATAAAAGTGCACATTGTTTTATCTGTTACATCATAAGACGGGTATGCAAATTCATTACGAAACCTGTGCGAAGACGGGGCGTCGGCAGCTAGTATGTAGGTATTGTAGGTAATACGTTAAATACGTTCAATTATTAATAACTTGCATTATACCTACCGTCTCTGATAGACATGATAATATACGAGTATGTCCACAATTTGTAACACAAACTGGCTTGCTTCACGGCGGCGGTGATGAGATCGACCTTGGCACTTCCCGGGCCTTATATACTTACCAAGTGCAGCGAGGATGCCAGCCGCCCAGAATACCTCTCCGCAGAGGGCGGGCAGGAAGAGCAGGCCGCCCATCCGGCTGCCAAACGAGTCCTGCAGCGGGTCCAGCATCGTCACGTAGCCCTGTTTGCGCATTGGGTTTGCGAAGAATATACCCCCTGGAGATAACACATCCTTTAATAATAAATTATATTATGCACGATTTTTTTGGAGGTTGAAAATTTCAATCTCCACAACTGAGTTAAAAGGGTAAATAGACTAAATAGTACTTTACTTATCTAAGTGGTATATTGGTGTAACAATGAAATCAAATATTTTATTTGGCTTTTATTGTACAGTTTTTCATTGGGCGGACTATAAGGAGCCTCGATCGTCTTGTGACAATAATGTCCTGACAGATTATCCTGTTTCGTCAATCTGTAATTTAACTGGTAGATTAATATTGATGTCTTACCGAATACAAGTGAAAGAGCATAGCCAAATGGTGCCTGGCACCAGACCAGCCCGCTCGTGTAGATGGCCTCAGCCGTGCCATTGATGTAGCCCCCGCCCACCCAGGTAGCTGCAACAAGAAAACACAGATTCAATACCTACTCACATTAGCTTACACTCTATTACATAAACTGCATGAGTAACTCCCCATCCACATTCCACACAAACTTATTCAGATTTTTTTATGAATGTTTTAAAATTCTCGTACAGTTCCTCCGATCAAGCTAACCAGCTGCTATTCAATTATAATATCCGAGACTGAAGGCTTTTTATTTATATACCTACCCTCCAAATCACGAAGAAACAATTTAAACGGCTACCTAATATTGCTTAACTTTGTATTAATAGTTAAAACACCTCACTTATTAGATAAAACTTTGCCAGCTATTAGTCCAATCGATTTTAAATTAACAGTTCCAGCTGTAAGCATCGACCAATCACGACTATTATTCTTTGATTTCAAAATTTTAAAAAGAGAAAAAAGATGTATCCGCTTTGAAGCGAGAAATCTGAATAAGTGAATGCCACTCAAGGACATTTCGCCTCAAATTAAGACAAGAAGCAAAGCGAAGGCCATAAAAGCACTTTGTGAGCTAAAAGGCACCACCATACAGGTACCAACGTTAATGGCGGAAACGTTTAAATGAAAGCTGTTAAAGCAAATAATAATTATCACCTGTCATAGTAAATATCCCCACGAAGAGGCCGATGGACCGTCCAGCCAACATGACTTCCTCCTCGGAGTCATTTCCTGCAGGCTTCTTGCGCCCCGCCCAGATGCCCACGGCCAAGATCAGCACGTAGAACAGGATAATCGAGATCACGCCCGCTACGTTGATCATCTTGGCTTTTTAGATGTACAAGTACCTAGACACAAAAATTCGTATGACCGTCATACAGCTTCATCAACCTACAGTTATCTGTCAAAACTTTGCATCTGATCCTGTATTAAGGGTAAATCGCGTTTGAGCAACACTGCAACAGTGTTCATCTCAGACTAATAAATAACAGAAGGTTGCTTAAAGGTTAAAGTTCAACATAATTTTAAAAATCTGTGCATTTAGGTAACACGCTGCTGCAAAAACTTGAAGCATCTTTTCGTTGACATTCTTTTAACACTTATTTTCGTTTGTTGCCATCATTATCGTCATCAGCTGCTGCATCCCACTGCTGGACACGAGTCTCCTCTCAAATATAAGAATAATTTGTTACCATCAGAGTAGTAACACATACGAGTACAGTGGTAGGTGTTCAAACTGTGCACTACACCGAAGTAAATCAGCTGATCGCTATATTTAGTATCACGTAATTGATTACAGAACTAAAAGTAGAACGACCCCACATTGGCAAACTGGCCAAAAGTACGACTAGTTACCAACAAATTGTGACTTACCTGTTTAGAAAAATTGCTTAACGATCTGTAATAAGCCCCTTCAGGCCTCTCTAGTCGGTTCTGACGCCTTTTCGTCAGATTCTATTCACATCATAGAGCAATAGAAACACAATTCATCATAAAATATATTCATCTAAATATATAACACTATAGATATGTCACTTGCACAGTAGTCGTCGGTTTACCCTATCGAGACGGTCCCGGCTTACGGCGATGAGGCGTTACATGTTAGGCCTGGTACGAGCGCAGCTGTCGCCCCACCGGAGGGAGGTTTTCTGCGAAGGGCTATTCCTGGTTCTAAAACTTAGCCCGCACATGAGCGCGCGTTACCCCGGCCACAGACATCAAAACCAATGTGGTTTGCCGCGTTACGTAACCCGTCGTGTCCACATTCCACGAGCTCACGTGTGAGACGTGACAGGTCGTGGAGACCAGAGTCGGGCGGTGAGGTGCGCCGGGCTCGGCCAATCGATCCCTTGACGTCATTGGCCACGGCCCGCCGCCGCCGCGCATGCCTCGAACCTCCCACTCAGCACTTCTACTCTGCTCGCTACGCCACCCTCCAAATGTTCCTCGTACATTTCGTACTAAAAATGAATCAAATGAGATTTCTCACAAACAGTTTCCTCGTTGTATGCTATCTATCAAAACAGTATTGTCCATGGAACCTGGTGGATGCGTTGAAATGGTAACAGAATGGTACGAACTCGCCGTCCATTGACAGATTGATTAACGAGGCCACCGTTGCTTCGACTGAGATAAAAATAGTCTAAGCTAGGGGCCTAAGACCATTTACTTTAGGGGATATATAAAGGATGAAGAACGTCATAGTTCACTTGCCAGATCTTCTTCAGTCGACGTCCTACAAAATATTTTTGTATAAGACAGGTAATTAAAATAAATATTTAAATAATAATTATGTAGTATCATAAATTAATTATCATTGCATATTTCATGGTACTTGCACATCTAGAAAACTTATTGCAATGGTTATAAAACATTTCTCTTAACAACTGCAAGAGACTCTTACTCATAAACCCGGTTAATACGGCTCGTCGCGATGTGCTTCATTAATTCTGAAGGGCAACAAACTAGCTTCATACATGCAAAGACGATAGCTACCTACCACTGGTTGATTTGAAGAATATCAGGCTTTATTTCAAAGGAAAATGGGTTACTATTTCAAAAAGTAACATCGTTGTCGGTGTCCGTTGTGTCGAAGGTCGAAGAGCTGATAGAGCTTATAAAGTTAGCTCAGAAGAGTTCCACCGCTACCTTCATAACCCGCCCTTGAGCAAGTCTTGTGGCATGTACCTACTCGTGTATCGGCTGGGAAGGGGCTGCTATCTAAGGAAAAAAAAAATTAAGGTAATAAGTTAGCATGTTTCCACAAAGTTGATATAAGTTGATTTGCTGTATAGTAGCTGTTGCAATTCCACTACTTAACCTACTTGCAACCAAATCCCTCGTCGTTACTATTTCATTCGACAACACTACATTTTGATCAGAGTAATGAAAAATATACACCAATTAGGTAAGTATATAATATACATAACTCTTGAAACTCTCTGAAATATCCTTCAAATTTTGTTCAAAGTGAAGAGCTCATTAAAAATAATAACATCTTTTTTGTGTTCGGCACAAAGCGGCCAAGATTGCATTGTTGGAATCTGTTTAAGCGTGTACGTAGGTATACCTCCGTTTTGCAGCGATACATTATATTATACCTTCTTTACTATTGATAGTATCGATACTATCGATAGGACAATCGATAGTATGGCTGTTTTAAGATGAAAACTATCGATTGAAAAACTATCGATAGTTCGGCAACACTACTAACAATATTTTATTATTCACATATTTATTTACACAACTTTCATGCGCTTAATTCCATAAAATTAAAAATCCTTTTCCATCGTCATATTTGCATAATAAACAGTGATTTGCATAAACCGAACGAGCCGGCGTGCATTCGATTTTCCAATTTGACGTATCTCGTCGTTATAAATCAATCTATCTGTCAAATATGTCATTGTGTATCCAGTAAGCGTACTTTTGATATTCCAAATTCTCCTTGTTGGTATAAATTGAAAAAATTTACGAGTATAAAGTTTTTTTATACTGTAGGATCTTACTGAATTCTGCAGCGAATCACTAATTAATTATCATGCATGACACGGTTAGTCCGAATGTATACTTTATAACAAAAATATATATACGAGTAGGTACCTAAGAATAATTAAATTTTTTTATATTTGTTTATAAGTGCTCGTTAATATTATCAAAGAGTCTTAATAAATCTCTCGAGGGTTCTTGCATCGCCCATTATTTAAAAATCCATAACTATGATTACAGATAGTGCGACTGGCGGACGTGTGGAAGACATGCAACAAGATCCGCGCGGCCGCCTTCCGCGTGGGGCTCAACCTGTGGGACTGGTACCGCCCGCTCGACCCGGACGCTAACTCACTCATATCTGGTACATCCTCTCTCTTCTCACTCGCATAATCTTTTATACATTTAATGCACAAAGTTACAAATAGTCCAATTTCTATAATTTGACTATAACTGTCGGCGGGCCGTAACCGCGGTGTCGCCTTGCCGTAGCCGAGTTTACGTACAGCTGGTACGCTTTCGTTACGTGCATACGTTAAGTTGACGCCTGGTTAACGGCGAGACGAAAGGCGATACAGTGACGATCCCTTTCCAAGTTGATATGTGGGCTGTGACCCTAAAGCTTCACACTCACAGCTCCATACGAGGATTTCCACTCTCGTGGATGCAGATAGCAAAGCGCAGAACAGAATTAACATCAGGTGGTCCATATCCTTTAAATCATGTTAAAACATCATCGCCGGAACGACGAGCGTGAATATAAAAACGCGATGAATGTCGCCAGTAGGGGAGTGTGTTGTGGCCGCGGCAATGTTGCCGGCAACGCAGAGTAGTGCGAGGAGCATAGAATATGTGGGTAAGACATTATGACGTGTTTGTGCTCAGAGTCAAAGTTCGTGTCGGTGTTGGCGGGCCCGCTGCGCGCCGTGGTGGGGCTGTCGGACGCGGAGATCGCGCAACTGGCGGACTACTTCCGCGCGCAGGACGGCCGCATTCTCTACCATCAGCTCTGCCAGATCATTCATGGAGAAGGTGCCTTACATCGTTCTCATCACTTATTTCAAGTCTAGTCTACTAATCTAATACACCATCTTTACGTAAGCACTTCTTTGTTTGATGACGTTATATTAGATACTCGTACTCTCTTAGAACAAGGTACCCAAGGTGCGAATACATTACTCTAGCCATACCTCGCAATTAAATTAAAAATAATAAATTAAACTTAGCAGACTTCCGCATCTAAAAAAATTTGTCTGCTTTTTAACAATTTCAATCACTAGCGGTAGTTTCTTGCTTTTCATTCTGTGTGTTAAAAAAATGTGGTAGACGCCGGAGGTCGCGACAAGACATCGGCAGAGTGCCTGCTGGAGGCGTGCCCGCCGCCGCCCGAGCCGGCCTGCCACACGCTCGACGAGTGGCAGCTGCGCCGGCTGTGCTGCCTGCTGGCCACCATCGCGCAGAGGAACATGCCGCTCAAACCATACTTCCAAGACTATGAATTGGTTTGTCCATTATATCCAGTACGAGAGAAGTAAGTTGGTCATGAAATCTCATAACAGACCGTCGAGAAAACCTCGTAACCTCGTAACCTGAATGCAACTGATTTGTTCCTAATGGGACACTTGATGCTTTATCTTAAAATGATTTATGCTTCAAAATTTTCTAGATTGCTGTACCTACAAGACTCTAGTTAAACAAAAAAACTACAGTTACTTTTCCTAAACAACCAGGTTGCAAAGAACGATGGTCGTATAACTTTCGCGCACTTTGCACGCATCTTGCACTTCATCGGTATCATCGTGTCGCCTGAAGACTTCAACCTACTGGTGCGACGGTTCATCAAGGACTCGTACACGCTCGACTACGTGGAGTTCCTGAAAGCTGTGGAAGCAGTTAAGAAAGAAGGCATTCAAGGTCTAGGGCCGGTAAGAATGTCTTCACATCTGTTTTTCTAGCATAGGCTCATACGTCAATCGAATTGACGTATGAGTGGGTATGCTGTAAAAGAAAAATTTATTTGTTATCTATTAAATTGCGATAATAAATACAAAGTAGAGTAGTGTTTGTAGTGTGAAGGGACTCGACAGTATTCTCTTAATTACTTTTATTTCTACTCCAGCAAACGGAGATTCTTACGAGACTTTATAGCATCCTATGCTGAACTAAATATTGCTTTCGCAAATTTTACTTTTTACTTCATGGATGAGCGTTTTAAATCACAATTGGAAAAAAAGACTTGATAAATAATCGTTTTCAAATACTCCAGGCATACAACAACCCGAGCGCGGTCATCGACACGAGCCTCCCAAAGATCTCACGGCCTGAGATCGCAGCGGGGCTGTCTGCAGCGGTCCTGGGCGGCTCTGAGGTGTTCCATCCGGCACTGAAGCAGCCCCCGCCCCCGCGCAATCTCCTCGATATCATGCTGCGTGTGCAAGAGTATGTAATGCAGCGTCGGGTTCGGGCCTCGGAGTTTTTCAGGGTACACAGCAATTTTCAGTCCACTGTAATAAATGCGTTCCCGATTTGACCTTTTGACAGTACTGGGTTTTAGGGCATAGGCTATCATGTGAAGTGCGCGAGTGCACGACATCCATATTACCTTGAGCTAGGGTACGGAATATTGTTCTCTTAATTTCTGAATCCCTTGTGGCCAGGACTACGACCCGTTGAATAGCGGACGAGTCTCCCCGCAGCAGTTTCGACGAGCGCTGGACGTCATGGGCCTGGGTGAGATCCTGACGAACCGAGAGGCGCTGTGTATCGCCCGCCACTACACTGATCCCAATGATCAAGAGCGCATCTGCTGGCGCACCTTTGAGGACGACTGCGATCAAGGTAAAGATCAAGGATTAGTCGGCTGTATGCTTCTGTATTATACAATAATGAGTGTGTTGTTTGTTAGTTTTCACGGTGAAAGAGCTAGAGAAGCACCCGGAGGCGAGCGCAGGGGGCTCGGGCGGCGCGGCGGCGGCGGTGGCGGCGCTGCCGGCGCGCGGCTCGGCCGAGGAGCGCGGGGCGGAGGCGCCCGCCGCGCTCGACGCCGCCGCCGCCGCGCTGCTGCGCCTGCGCACCGCCGTGCAAGAGCGCTCCATCGACCTCCGACCTGCTTTCGGTGACCACGACTTGTGAGTACTTCACATATAAACAATTATATTATAATTATGCATATTATGGTCTGAAAAGAACTAAGTGAGTTGATAGCTATTTTATCTACCTTATTAAAATTGTCAATAGAATAGTAGGTATGTCGTAAAGATTATAGTAACCATGAAAATCACAATCTTTGATTAATGTTTAACTAATAATATTAAAGTAATAATGAGTCAACCTAGGAACCCGGAAGAGTAGGTAATGATCAGGAAAGTAAAGCAATGTAAACGTTGGTTGTGGTCGCACACGCAGGCACAACAACGGCCACGTGTCGGGCGCGGACGTGCGGCGCGCGCTGGCGCGGGCCGGCGTGCTGCTGGCGGCGGAGCAGCTGCGCGCGCTCGACCACCGCTACGCCGACGACTGCGGCTTCAACTACGTCGCCATGCTGCGGGATGTGAGCACTGCCTGCCACTGCACTGCTTGGCGCACATCATCAGCAGAACTATCAGAAACCAACACTTGCAGCCTCATGAATATTTTTATCGCACAGAATATTTGTGATGGATTATTTTATTTATGACGACCATTTAAGTAATGGCGCATCCACGTACGGGTTTAAAATTCAAATAGGGTTTCCGCCCTATTATCACTGGACACGAGTATCGAAAGGTTATTGTGACCACTTCATATCAGGTGACCTGCAGTCTCGTTTGATAAAAAAATTACAGCCTAACTTCTTGTAGGTCCCTACATAGTGGAGTATTTTCTTTTATCGTTTATTAGTAGCAAACGAGCAGCCACGTAATGTTAAGTGGTCACTGCATCCTATCATACGCCCACGTCCAACTTCAAAGAGTAGAGAATCAAATCCTATCTGAGGTCGTGGAGGCGTTCCTACTCATGAGAACAGAGATGTTCACCTAAAAGAAAGTGTCTCCAGCATCCATCATAAAGTATATTTGTATTTGTATCGGGTGTGCAGTTGGAGGAGCAGCCAGCAGAGAGTGCGTCGCTGGGCGGGCGGGCCGCGCCGCGCCGCGCGACTCCCGCCGCCGCCGACCCGCACCTCACCGACATTGTGCAGATCCTCGCCAAGATCAAGGGAAAGGTATATAGGAACCACCCCATTTAACTCCTGATCCACGTCCTCTAAACGCGGATTTAAGAGTTTAAGCCATAGTCACCCATGTTGGCAAAGCGTGCGTTCTGTTCTGGTGAATGAAATAGACTTCCATTGTGTATTTTATAAATGTGTATCAGATGGTCCGAGAAGGCGTGCGTCCACGCGAGTTCCTGCAGCAGTTCGACCCGCGGCGCGAGCTGGTGATCCCGCGCGCAGACTTCTACCGCGGGCTCGCCGCCGCCGGCCTGCCGCTCGCGCCGCTGGAGATGGACACGCTCTGCGAGGTGTAAGGCCCGCCAATACGTTGGTCAAACTGTTAGGATAGCGGTCATAGCGGTAGCGGACAATGACTGATTCCTTTAAGTAAACCAAGCACATTTGTATCAAGCGTACAATTAAAAATAAAAATAAGCCACGTCTTTATTTATTCGAAAGAAATTGAGTTATAGTACTTTTATCATTACCTAAAGCAGGCATAATGAGAATCCCTCAAAGTTGAGAAGCTACAAAATGATAAGCTACGAGTGTGTTTGGGTTGTGTAAGGTTCTGCGCGGCGGGGCGGCGGCGCTACGTGGAGTACGAGCGGTTTTGCAGCGCGGCGGGCGAGGCGCTGGCGGCGGACGGGCTGGAGCGCGCGCCGCTGCTGGAGCCGGTGCCGCACGCGCCCACCGCCGACTCGCCGCGCTACTTCCTCAACTTCGAGGAGCGCAACGCCGTCTCCGCGGCACTCGCCAAGCTCGGGCACTACCCCGACCAGCTCTCTAACATCCTCGAGGTGTTCAAGGTATCCACTGCGCACGTACTTGGATGCCTACTATTCATTCCATTTAAAAATTGTACTTTTTTTGTATCCCTAGCTATGCGCCAATGATAGCTAGGTACGCATGATTGCAGGACGCGGACGTGGCGCGGTGCGGGTCCGTGAGCCGCGAGCGCGCCGAGCGGGCGCTGGGCGCGCGCGGGCTGCTCAGCGTGCTGTCGCCGCGAGAGCGGGAGCTCGTCTACAAGTGCTTCGGCTTCCCGCGCGGCTGTCGCGACGAGGTCTCGTCCGCTATTCACATTACACTCTTATTTTAATCACACCTTGATTTAGTTAAAAAATGTAGTTCTGGAACCCGATCGCAACATTATCAAAAGGATCCAAATAAACTATTCAGAAACCTATTCAAACGCTCCCAATAAATAATAATCAAAGCCAGTTAGGAATAGTTTAGTGTCGGACACACGTACGCAAATTTTAATGGGTAGGATTATTATATTATTATCCGTGTATAAAAATATGTGTTTGCAGGTGAACTACCGTGCACTGTGCAACGCACTGGACT
Organism: Noctuana lactifera; assembly: GCA_018231305.1. Taxonomy (NCBI): domain Eukaryota; kingdom Metazoa; phylum Arthropoda; class Insecta; order Lepidoptera; family Hesperiidae; genus Noctuana; species Noctuana lactifera. The sequence continues at coordinate 10,142 of DWAV01001603.1, forward strand.
TGCTGCACGCGACGGCGCGCGCGCAGCCCTGCTGACACTGCGGAGGTGCTGACCGTCCTCTCAGTGCAGCGTGCGCAGGCGCACACAAAAGCTGCTGACAGCTGACGATGACATTTGGAGCATGCCAAGAGTTTGTACTCTTGCTGATGCTCTACACTTCATACACTATGTTTGATAAATTTTCCGTAGAATGTTGTACTTAATAGATAAAAACATTTTATGAATTCGAATAAATGTTGAGTATGTCCTTAATGTTTTTAAATCATGTTACATACTACATAGTAGACATGGCACGATCGACACACACACACGCACGTAATAATTATATCAAAATACGAAATTTAACTTTATATCCTTGAAGTTAATCCTCTTTTATGATTTGCCATTATCACGCCGGTCTGCCATTTGCAGGATCTGGGGTTCGATTCCCAGGGGACAGAAGTTTAAAGATGAATTTTAATTTCTTTTACTAAACTAAATGAAGTTACTTTGATGCTTTTCATAATTTATAAAAAAACCAGAGTCTTCAAACGACTTCATAGTTTTATCATTGGTAAGAAACAAAAAAACTGCATCAAAATCGATTCACCCATTTAGGAACTATAATATTCAGACAGACTCGGATACTCCTGATCATCTGAACACACTATAATTTCGTAGTTTCGTCTCGTAGATTGGTTACTTCTATAAGGAGCAGACAAGAGAATGACAAACGAATAATAAAAAAGCTTTTAAAGGTATTTACTTCATATTTAATTCGTAGTTACATAAGTATATATTTTATTATTATTTTAGTTTAGAAAGTTTAAGATGACGGTAATAAAAATTGCAGGGTCAAAATTTACATTACGGGTGGTGGTCACTACTTCCACAGATTATATAACATAATCGACTACTTGTACCATGTTGTTACTGGGAGTTTTAATTGTAGTACTTCTAATAGTTGTTGGTGGCGGCGAACTGGTACTGGTGCTGGTAGAGGGTGGTGGCGGCGTTGACGGTGCACTGGTGCTGTAAGTGGTACTGGTGCTGTAAGTGGTACTGGTGGTATCAGTGGATGGTGGCAGCGGTGAGAAGGTACTGGTAGTAATAGAGGATGGTAGCGGCGTTGACGTGGTACTGGTGGTAGCAGTGGATGGTGGCAGCCTTGAGGAGGTACTGGTGCTGTAAGTGTTACTGGTGGTGGAAGTGTTGGTGGTGGTCGAAGCGGACGGAGGCGGCGTCGGAGTGGTGGAGGGCCTGGAGTGGCAGCCGGCGACGGCGGGGTAGTCGCACACGTGCAGCCGCGGGTTGAAGTGCAGGCCGGCGGGGCACTGGCGGCACACGGCCGCGGCGCCGGCCTCCACGCAGTAGTAGAACAACTCGCAGTCGTCGGGGTGCGCCACCAGGCCGTCGGGGCCGATTTGCTCGCACGAAATGGGCGTCACTGACAACGCCACGCATCGCGCTGGAATATTCTGCCGAACCCATCTGAGAACGTGTTTACACAATAGCTCTATAGTTATTACCTGTTTACTTATTTACCTAGTTACGTATGGACTGTTTTATATTATGTGTTTTTAACAACATGATAAGTAGTATCGTGACAAAACTTGCATGCCTGAGAGCTCTAATCCATGGGTCAAATTCGAGCTTGTCTGTTTGAATTACTGAACTATCAGCTGATCCACCTTCAGACTTACACGTGTGCGGCCCGAAATTCTCTTCAAATGAAAAGTTCGAAGCCACAATAAATTAGTATTTTGGAAACCTTACAAATTAAAGCTTTGAAAAAGAGAGTAGCAGTGGAGTGGAGATTATGTTGAGTACTTAATAACAAGTTGTGTACATTTTTAATATGATTTTCCTTTTTAAGCCACGATAATTTTTTTTTTAAATCCACTCGCGTATTAATAAATTAATTACATAATAATTATATTAAACGTTACTCACGCCGCGCGCGACGCACTGGCTTGAAGCCGGCGACAATCAGTGCAGGCAAGTGCCGCCGCCAGCAGCAGGGCTACGCTGAGAACCCTCATGGCTACCGGTATGTTATGGACAATAACTCAACAATGCCGAATCACAAATAAATGCTTTTTCAAAATAATGTTTTGCTTTATATAAGAAAACATCGCCATCCAGATAATTACCTGCGTAGGTACTCAAGCATCTTGAGCACCTCGACTTATCGTTCTTCAGATATAGCACCACTCCAGACAGGTGTTAGGTACCAGTACTAAAACTACTGAAAGTAGATAGGTAACAAATATATGAGTGATGTCAGTTGGAAAGTATCTTCTAATCATTAGATACTTTCCAACTGACTTAGAATCTAATGGATAGGTGCCATATTTAATTTATTACATTGGTTCATTTAGCTTCAGCGACTTGATATAGCAAAATGGCTCGGGAGCTCGTCTAGGAGCTCGATCAATAATTAAGGAAAAAATCTTTCACATTGAAAACAATCTTCATTTTTGACGAGTTTGGATATGAGTGGTGGGGTCCACGGAAACCAGCGAGATTTTAAAAGTGGTCTATGAAGAGTTACTCTACTTTAGGTCTACGTTAGATCAATTAGTGCTAACGCGTGTGAATTCGCCGCTAGTGCAACGTGAGGTCTCCGAAATATTTTTTTTTCACAGTTTATAGGCTGGTTGCACGGTTTTATTTCATTTTAGTTTACTTCTGAGGTATTAGAAATATTTAATTTATTACATTAATTCTAATGATGGCAAATACAAGTTTACCCGTAACTTAGATTTTCCATAATTAGAATAATTTATGATGGTATACTAATTATGGTAATTACAAGTTAGCTTTAAAAGTGGAACTGATAAAAAAAAAGAAGTTAGACTTGTGTCCTTTTTTCCGAATAAAACGGCACTGGACAACAATGCCGCACGCTCGATATAATATATTTAGTATTTTAAAAAATTTTTTGACGCCATAAAAGTATAAAGTTGTGTTAAGTACAAAAGTATAGTG
>DWAV01001604.1:0-13107 GCA_018231305.1 Noctuana lactifera
TTTAAAGCAACGTAGTTAATCAAAATAGTTCTGATTTTTTTATCTACAGACATTCGTGCAAACATTTAATAAGTTTTCTTTATTTGAATGTTATATAAAGTTTTCCTGTAAGCACACCCTTAGGCAACATTACTTTCACATGCGACACTACCGCATGTCCGCATGGCCGACTTGATGCTAAGTACATCGTTACCTGCGACTGTGATGTCGCTCACGTATGATCAGGAAACATCTAGCCTAACGATTTCAAGTTAAATATATGAGTGTTATTACGTTTGCCCATATAACAGGCTGCAATATTGAGATAAATAATTATTTATAACTTTACTTTAAGCAAGTTTAGGTTTCTAGCTTCTTGTGAATAAAGGTTAGGTAATTTCAAATTCATGTTTACGTATAGGTAAACAAGTTTACACACAATGCCACGTTTACAAACAAAAACTTATTGCAGTTATGTACATAATTGAAAGCTCTGTTAGAAGTTCTCTCGCTCCGATTATAAGTACTTAATTAATAAGTCCCAGAGGGGCCTTTAACGACAATGATATTATTTTATAACGATTGAAGAGTCGTTCTATGGAGGAGTGCAATAAAAAACACATAACTTGGCGTTCGGTGCAAATTGAATGGGCTAGAGGGTGGGTAGAGACGACAATGCTTTGGATCAATTTTGCTGTTAGAAGCGCAGGTTATAAGATCTATTTTTCCTTGGCTTTCCGATTTAACTGGAATGGCGATATGGGGTTAACCATATTGTTCGGGAGACAATGGTATATTATGTCTTACGAACCGCAACTATATTGATTTTATTCTTCGCCTTTTCTTGTCTAGTTTAAGATAGCCACAAGTCTTCAATTCCTGCACCTAAACACGATTTATAAAATCATTGTCTAAATATTTTGGATAAGACACGTAGACATTTCCTAATTATCTTGGATAATACACTTAGACGAGCTAAGATAAATGTGTTATAAATATGAACTGAACAATTTTTTATATACATTTATTTATGAGTATGAGTTTTTAAGTGAGAGCTGATAGGTAAGATTAATCCTAGTATAACTTTTATAGTACTTGCTTTTTTATACGATAACGATCGCGATAGTCATTTACATATTATATTCAAATAAAAATTCGATTAACGAGTACGGTCGTAACCATACTTCTCGAAATTTGAATATTTGCACGACTCATTCTCAATGGCACAGGTCAAGCAAACCATTAATTCAAAACTGCTTTTTGGATGGTATCAAATGTTTTATTATATCTTATAGAATAAATATTATTAAGTCCCCTTGACTTAATAAGGTGACTCACGCAAATACCCATTTACTTATACAGTATTTTTTTATACGTGCAGGTAGAACAATAAAAATACTATTAAGCAATGCCTAAAACGATGTCATACACATATAGCACAAAACACTTTTCTTTAAAATGTTATTTAACTTTTATGATTGGTAATCAACGGTATAACTCGAAAAACTATTATAATTGGTTATGGGTTATTGATGAGCCTAATAACTTAAATACGGTTGATTTGTATTTTAACCATATCGTACGTGTAAGCAATTTTGATGTTTTATGTCGGCCTAGCAAATCCTCGCGGTCTTTTACACGCATTAGGAATTCAAGTTCCCGCCCACCCGCGTCGCATCGCTTCAACCATGTCATTGTGTCCGCCACACTCCTCATTTTTGTGTTGATCTTTCCATTATAATATTACACAGCGCTTGTATTTTATTCTTCATACAATCTGTGATAGTCTATGTTTACGTCAGATTCTCATTTTTGCTTCCTTTTAATTTAAATTACCTTTCCAATAAAAATAGTTTAATTTATATACATTTGCAAATATTTATTTGTTTTCATCATAGCTTTTTACTAACATTTACTGCCTGACTGTAAAGTTTATTAGGCCATACATTTAAGTTGTTTTAATCATTAATAATTTAAGTAATTGGGCGGGAGGAATATTGGGGCAGAAGAAACCAGTCTTTCTAAGGAGTTTAGGAATAAGTTCTTAGTATTGGAATTTTATATTCTGAATTACCATTTTTATTTTTACATCATTTAACCAATATATTATTATTATCTGATATATCTAGCATACGTGTGTGTATAATTAGAAACTGTCTGATTTTCAGTAACAATAATGGTCTAAACTAAAACTTTTTGATTATACAACTAAAACAACGAAGTAATGTCGGTTTTAATATTTGGGCAAAATCATTATTTAGAGTAGGTACTTAGTTCATTGTAGATAGGTACCTTACATTACTTACGTAACTACACTATTTTATATTATTAGACACTTTATATAAAATTTGAAAAGAATCAGCTTATTAATGACATTGTTGTAAGAAAATTAATTTTTAATGTACTTTTGGTTATGAATTGTTTAATTTATACAGCAAAAAATTTAGTCAAATAAATGATTGAGGCAGTTTCATTTCAAGCGCGTATGAATGACTACGCGTTGGAATGTGGCGCACGCGACTGGCGCACACATCTCTACACAGTACTACTACAGCCACACACGTCAACACAACGTGTACACTGTACACTATACACACATGATTCAGGTAATACACTGACATGTGAAACTAGTTATTTAAATACGCACACGTGAAACGAAACGTCTGCCCGCAACAAGCATCACAATATCACATTTTGGTGTATAGTGGAGGTATACTCATTCACAAAAGCTTGCTACTTGTTGCCTATTTTCATGTATAAAAATAGTTAATATAAGTAATACCGAAATTAAAAACTAAATATAACTTATAAACTTATATACCTATAAATAAAAAAAACAAGTTTTAAATATAAAAAGCATGTATTAGGAAGGTATATATTTATAAGTATATTATTTGACTAAGTATATGTTATATATTTTCATGTATTATCACCATTTCAGACTGTATACCTCTATTTTAGTTTTATTATAAGTATTATTATATTAAATGATAAATTCTGTTAACTTATAACGATAATAATTATTTGAATTAAGTAGGTATATCCGACAACTATCTAGATTATATTTAGCTTCATTTTATTTAAAAAAAAATATATGTTAATATGAGTTATGACAGCAGTAGGTAAATGAATATTTTATTTAAAAAACTTTATTAGTAAGTACCAAATATACCTATTTAGGTATGCAAACAGATTAGACGTAATTACAACAATTTTATGAGACAAACAATACATAATGTACATAACTGTACCAACAGATTCTTGAATGGCGTCGTCAAGAGGCGAGATACTATTTACCCGTTACTTCTCTCAATGAATGGTCCCTCTCAAATGCATTAAACAATGGAGTCTCTACCAAACTAAGCTTACACATTCGGACATAGCGTTGCTATTTCAAAGCTCAAGATATATCCAAAAAGAGTACAATTTATGTAGATTTAAAGATTGTGACCCTATGTCAAGAGGAAGTGAATTGCTTAAAGTGTGCGAAGTTACCTTTTCAAATGTTTTCGGTCGGGAATGAACCCGCGACGCCCACGCACTCGCCGGAAATATCGTAGAGATTATATCGTTATTTTAAGTAAGCATGCTGCTCACGATTTCGTCATTAGAAGGATATGAACATTTTTTGAAAACCAAGCTAGGGTCTTGATAAGGTCAAATTTCGTGAAATAATGAGATTTACAGCAGGTAGGTATGGTACGCACGCACGTAGGTAGATGAGATAGAGAAATATAATTGGTTTATAATTTAGACAGAGAGCTGTAATTTTGATAATGATCCTACTGTATTCCCTACATCAAGATTTGAATTACAAAATTTAATTTTTATAATAACACAGTGTCACAACTGCTACAGTCTGTCTTTTCGTGTCTAATTCCTTACCAAAAATATAATACCTGAGACAGTCTAGTTATAACATTAAAATTAAGTATGGAAGGAAGGAAAACGGTAAAGACATTATATCCTTTTCAGAACTCTTATTAGTCTGCGTTTTTTGTTGCTAAATTGATGTTGATAAAATTCTGTCGCACGGTAGGTACATATTAATAAAATATATGAGCGTAATTTTTATATATTATGTTACAAAAACACATTATTGAGTTTTTAAAGGTACCGTATGCTTATTGGTCTACCTCTTTGATGTTTAAATTAATTAATTTATATATTTACTTTAATCAGTCCCGTTAAGTATGGAGAAAAACTGACTGTATTTTTTCCCAAGATTCACGAGGGGTGTTGTGTAATTTACTCATTAGCGAAACGTGAGATAGTGATGGTTTGATGATAAAGACATCAACCCATACTCGTAAGTTCCTCTTTAGTCGCATGATAAAGTTATAGTAGCTCGTTTTCGATATTAGCGCTCATTCACTTTTACATCGCATAAAAAACTCATTTGAAACTAAACAGTCGCTCAAGCTCAGATTTAACTGTCAAATTGTATCAGATTTACACCACTATAAAATGTCTATGTTTACGAACCCATCAAAATATCTGGTTATAAAATGTTTGTTGTTTGTCTCAAAAACATACGGATAACAACAACGGCGAACTGCTGTTTATTGCTCATTTTGTCGATCATACCGGCGATCACAATTAAATTATGTTAAATTAAACGTCTGCGGTTAGTGCCTCAAATCAATGAAATAATTTTTCTATTGCTACTTACACACGTAAATGTAACAATGTTTTCGGTGATCACAGTGATTTTGATAAAATTGTTTTGTCTGCATTAAAAACTGTTCATTGATAAGTATATTCTGATATGATATTGATGTGCAATAAACAGTTTTCTAACTATCGGTCTAAAAAATTATGGTATCAACTATTAAGAACAGGTAAAAACATTCTCTCGTGTTTTTTTTATGAATGAATTCGAATTTCTGTTATCCGAACACTCAATAACGGAACATTTGCTATACCTCATTAGCATGAGCCATAAATTTACGTGTCCGACTTCTAAATTCGGTTGTATTATAATACTTATAAGCTTTACTTCATTCCGGCTTATCTTCACTAAATTTATTATCAAGACTCTTGACGAAGAATTGAGAAATACGTTTGCGAGGAATGAATAGACCACAGGAGTTTTATTTTTATAGTTTGTTAATGAAACAAAAATCATGCCTGTTAAGCAGAACACATTCAACCAATATTTTTAACCAACTTTTAAACTTTTGTTACCTCACAACTTTTGTCTCTTTTTTTAATTTAAGGCTGGTGCTTCTCGTGTGGTCCCCATTTCAATTTGGTCCAGTTCTGACATGAGTAAACCATTGGCAATAAAATCTAGTATCAGCTAAAGCTATCAACTCTATAAAAATCTAGTAGCAGCTGTAACATTAATGTATTCATCTAGATCCACATTTCAAATAAAGTCCTGTCAGTTTTGTGAAACTGATTTAAAAACAAAAATTCACCGAAAATTTTTTCTAACAATAATTTTATTATTATTTGTACTAGCTGCCAAAATATATTAATTGTTTTTAGGCATCACAAATTTTTTGTGTGAAAATACACTAACTATAGGTTATAATTTATAATATGTCTAAAATGTCTTAAACGTGTAGTAATAACTTTAAAATTTATAAGTGGTAGGTACTGAACTTGTAGAACGACATTTTTTCTCGGGTTGCATTTACCTACTCAATAGTACTTTTAAACATTAGACATGCTAGACATTTTGCTCTAATCAAACCCGGTTTTTTAGATTCTTTGAGTTGGTTGCTCTCTTTAAACACAATTGTGTTATATTTCAACTGTAGAATAGAAATGCTACGAAAATTGTTGAATATATTAAGTTCAGAAATAAGATGACAGTGCGGTGATGTCATCAGCTGACGGAACGATGGACCATTATAGTAGGTATTGCAAAAAATACACTGTATATAATAACTAAATTGCATAGGTAATAATATCTTTTCGTTTTAGGTATACTGTATACACCATGTTGTCCTTTGCAGAAGAGCAAGTCATTTGGATTATATACTTATTAGCATTTAAAGCAACATCGAAGCTGGTCAATAGAAATTTTCTATAGGGGTTTCAAAACATAACATGTACGATATTGCTATTTACAAGTCACTACTTTATTACCATAATATTTACTATAACTAAAAAACTTATTATTTACAACCTAGTGTAAAAAATATATTTAGATAAATCTATACCTAAATAAAATGCCTGCATGAGGCATAGTACCCAAAACACTGGAGGCGTTACCGCTCTGGACGGCAATAGTCAATCTTTGAGCAAAGTAGCCGCCAGCTCTTGGGTCACCAGAGGTAAGAAACCTACACAATATACATATGTTATTATTTTTTATGATATTATTATATTTAATGTATTCAGGTCTTGATGATAAAAAAATACGGCTATATGACTTCGTAATCAAAATGAATGTTAGACATTATTGTACTTATTTTATGGGGAACATCATCATAAGTATGGGTACTTATAACTTTATCTTGTATTGTATTTTATTGTGATGTTAAGTGTTGTGATGAGTTTTAAAGAAAGTTCGTAGTGATAACGCGACAAAAACGTGCTAATTAAAGTTTGAAACACTCTTTGTACAAACATCGACATACCTACCTATTAAAGAACTTAAAAAGCAGTATCTACTAATATGATTAAAACAAATTAGTCAAGTTAATAACACACTTCAGTCAGGACGTTCATTAGTAAACTACATAACTTCAGTAGCGTATTTTTGCAGCAGTAAGTACTAACAAAAACTTTTATTGTTAGCTTTTAGTTGGCTTACCACTAAAACCACTAAATCTGTATGTTTGTTTTGAATTAACGTTATATCGCGTCGCCTCAAATGATTGTCGCAGTTGTGAGGTAGGAAACCTATCACAAATGAGCATACATAGAAGAGTCGTCAGTCTCAGTGTATTGATCTAACTGTCGGGGTCGCGGGAAAACGACGACACGCTCGCCCACGCACCGCGGCTACGTACACTCACACGCACAAGTTATAAAAAGGCCATAGATACTACTAAATGCCTATAGGTACACTAAAACGGCTTGTTTTAATAATAAGGCTAAAAGTTATTTTCAGGATCCATCATATTTTATCCATACCTATATTAATATTCTTTGAAATACATATTAATTAGTACAGACATCTAAGACTGATAATATCTAAAGTGTCACAAGTAGGTATTGCCTTGGGAACCGTTTCTACTGTTTCTAGTCATAACATTTATTTTTATTACCAAACTAGTCTTAACTGTTTAGATATATTTTCAAAACAAAGGCATACAAGTAGTAAACTACTATACTATAAACTAATAAAGTAAAAGAATTGCGAATCGCCCTAGGCGTATTATTATTTTTTTAACAAGCTTATGATGTACTTATATCATTATACGCCATGACATGCCTCGCAAATACAAGTGAAATCGAAGGATATTTTCTGGATTAAAAATAATGTCAAAGTAATAAGTTTTGTAAACGATTGTACGTGACATCATCTGGATATAAGCGCAAATTAAAATACTAGTTTCCTGCTTATATTACTTTTTACTTCGTGTTTTCTTTTACTGCCCAAATGGCTAAATTGGACAAAATATTTTTATTCAGAGTATTATTTATCCCTGTAGGTATTTTTTTAATTTTTTGAAAAAGTAAAAATATGAAATAATGAACATAAGACCATTTTAGGTAGGTATATCATAGAACGGATTTTTAAATCTTTTAAGTATATAGGTACTTTGGCTACAAGTATCTTAACTTGTCAAAAAAATTACTTAAATTCTAAACTTTTTCCACACATAGACGAATAATATAAGAGTGACATAGTGTGTTATTGTCGCATGCATATCTTACGTAACATTACCCACTAAATTAATAATACATCGATTTACATCTGGCGTTACAGGTAGATCGCGACCTGCAAGTCAATTTGGCCGCGTGCGTCACTCTAACAGACGCAGTACTAAGATCAAGTATACTGCCTCGTAGTATCAACAGCCTACAAAACCCTACTAACTTTTACCGCTGTTAGCAAAACCCTTCCTTATTAAAACCAGTCTAAATCCTTTTCGGTCACATTTAATGACGTTCCGAGTCTGTCTTACCTTGCAACCTGTTTGATGGATAGCGACTCGATGTCTCGGTTCAGATACAGTCTCGATATCTCGAGAACTAATCATGGGCAGGAGAAAATTGTGAATCCACTTATTAATTTATACACTAGGTAGGTACCTAATAGAGCGGTCCGATGTAATTTTTATTAATCATTGTTTCTGATTAAGATCTTTAATTTATTTTATTTTGCCGCTTAATTAATTCTTTAAGATAAATAAATCAAATACCGTAATAGGTTTGCAGTTGGTACCGCTGGCGACGGAAGTTTAGTAAGTAGACGCACGTTTTAATGTTTTTATTTTTCTTAATAGCAGCTAAATAGAAAATTAGGTTTCGGTTGTAGAACTAGTTTCAGTCAGAGCTAGATAGTAGAGCCTACAAGTTGGAACCTTTCTAAAACGAATTCAAAAGCCGCAATGTATTTAGCAAATATATGTGGCATACAAATAAATAAAATTCGTTTTTATGTATGAGGACCTTAGCAAAGCGATACACTTTACTAAGGTCTAAAGAACATTGAAATAACAATGGGTAATATTTTTTTGTTCTTTGATGGATTATTATTTATGGGATTATTTAAAGATGACGTTCACTGATTTTCTGAGTGCACAGTACACAACACAATGAAAAAGTGACACAATAATACAATATGGATACCGGTGTGAATAAGTTGACAAGTCGAAAATTGGAACTTTTCAGGTCAGCCATTTTAAAGTTTGAGTTTTACTTTTAAATTGATGTTTTTTATTGTTAAATACTTTTTTATTCCAATATTATTATTTTAGTTAGAATTTTCTAGTATTCACCCTGTAAATATAGCATTTCTAAAGCCAAATGTATAATAAAAAAAAATTTCATGCAAGTCGATTTATATAATATCTGTTATTATCACATGTTCACGCCTGGTTAGTACGGTTATTCAACAAAATTCACGATAGATACATACAATGTATCCGAAAACAAAAAAGTTTATCTGTTCTAGGATTTTCTAATAGTTGCTACTAATTTTCTAGTAGTAAGGGGCCTTTCTTTTAGGAGTTAAAGTATGAAATTGTCGTTTTGTAGTGAAAAATTGAAACCATTTTTTGTAAGGTAAAATAATATATTTATTTAATCAAAGTAAACTCTCATTGTCTATATGTCTGCTATCTAATGCAAGTCAAACCATAAGGGAACGATTCAAGCTTTTTTACCTTAACCTAAAAGAAAAATTATGAAGTAATTTCAAGTTACTACTTACACAGAATAACGTTAAATAACTGAAAGTTTAAACATTGCTATATAATTGTTTCCACGTGTTTATGTGAGAAGGCGATCGGTTTAAATCGCCGGATTCAACATTATGCAATAGCCGTGTGTCATTGTTATGGCGCATAAAAACACAGTGACTACCTGTGTTTATTGGTGCCAGTACTACCCATAAACTTCCAGTTTTTATTGACTATTACTGATCCATCGATTTCTTACTGAATATTTTAATATGATAAATTTATAATAAGTTTTTGAATGGACAAGATGAATTCTACACTATTGATAGAATTTCAAATATAAGAGTAAATAAAGAAAAGATAGGTATATCCAGCCGATATATTTTTCCTACATATAGCTAGTAGAGTAGCTACGTAGCATATAAGCGCACTTGACTTATAAAACCTATATAGAAAATAGAATTATAATTTATTTACAACTATTATAAACATAACCTAAATATAGTTTATTGTGACAGCAGCGATCATACGCAGAATGAATTGCAGTGAAGTATAATACGACGTATACCTATAGGTATTTAGACAATATTAAATAGTATAAGTTTGCTACATATCTAAGTATAAATACATAGAGTAGGTACCTGTAGTAGTCCAGTGCAGGAGTGGTAGCGGTAGGTAAGTAATGTTGAGTGGAAGTATCGTTTAACAAAATAATAAACATTCAAGTCAATATTTTGAGGGCGCAGCTTCTCGTAAACTCATAATTTACACTTATTAGGTATGCTCCAAGCATCGGGCAGACTACGTCGTAGACAAAATGTAGAGTGTTGTAGAGCATTGAATAGACAACTACTTTTAAATAAGGACTCTGTGGTTCAAGAGTTTTCTACGTCTCCATTTATTTACACGTTTAATGTGTATAGATTTAGACAAATTGGAAAATATAGACAGTGGATATTGTAGCTGTCGCCCTTTTAAACAATTCCTCATGTTTACGAACTGTGATGTAATGATGATGAAGTGAATAAAATATTTTACGTCAATACTTTTGTTAGAACAGGTACATTGGTATTCTTATAATAGATATATTAATTTTATAATAAAAACGGGTCGATGACCTTTAAACGGGTCACAAAGCGCGTTAAAATAAAATGATTAGCACGTAGGTACATAATGTAGTGTAGAATTCTGTACGACGGAGTAGCTATGAGACTATTCAAAATCTGGCTACTTCACTTCAGATAATTAAACGATTCAGAAAACGGACCGGTCACATTCACTAAAATCGATCCATTAGGTCAAGGGTCGCTACAGTGATAGACGAGGACAGGTATATTTTGTACGGTTGCGCTACGTAATTCCGTTTGAAATAGCGAATCACGCCTCCGACACCAGAAAAGGATAGCATTATCGACAGTGAAATGTTGGCAACATAAACGGATAATGCAAATGAGACTATAATAATTCTACTTAAAGTTTATTTTAGATATGTCTACTGTGAGTCACGATTTCGATATTCCGTTCAGAGGCTGCCTGTATTTTACTTCATTGTTGCTATTCATTTACGTTATTCTAAGACTAAGTTACCTAATTGTACAGTGATACAGAATGTTTGAATAGCTGAGAGCTATTATATCATAGTACAAATTAAGATGATTACCTAGTTAGATTAGTAGGTAACTATATTATTATACTCTTTTATGTAAAAATAATAAATAAGATAAACTGAAAAAGTTGAAAATTGACCATTCCCACCTTATCTCTGATCTCTAAAACTAATAGGTCTAAATAAAAGAAGAACAAAAGGAAATAGGTAGTAATGAACACCTATAGACTACAGGAAATTTGAAATCTTTATCTTTAATGTTATTTTATCTAAAATGTAGTAGCAAACGAGCATGCAGGCCACCTGATTTTTAGCGGTGCAACTCATGGGTACCCACATTCAACCTCAAGTAAGATAAGAGTTCTATCAGACTAATCAGGATTAAGATGGTCGCCTCAAATTAGAAAAGATTAGGTACCAGAGCCCTAGAGAAAATATTGTAAGCATGAAGTCCACTACACGACATATTTGGTTCCCAAAAGTCCTATATTCAACAATAAAATGTATAAAAGTACAAACTATACCTTTAGTTGATTACCCATAGGTTCCATTAAAGCTAAAGCTATTGATGTCGTGCAAAGCGCAAGGCAAATCTGCATACCTCCAACGCTTGAGGCTTTTTTGATAGCTTGCGTGACTATCGCAATAATTAACGACACATCGGAGCACAATTGTCATTGACAGCGAAACTGTTATACAAGACACGAGAACGACTAATTACTTAATTCCCTTTTATGTTGCACAATATACTGCAACATGTCAGTTAGAGTTACGTGAAGAAAACTTCAACTACTACTTACTATGTAAGTACGACTACGACTGCAACTTCTTTGTGCAACTTGTACTGCAGTCTGCGTGGTTTTATTGGATACATCTTTAACGTCTTAAACTTTTACTACAGAAAAGTATCTTTAGAATTTTTAAAGGAAGAAAACAACGGTTTTTGGGAACTTAATTTTGTAAGTGAAACAAAGAATTTTCAATAGCTAGACACGCTGTTACCCAAGCTTTCAAAATGCCTACAAAATCTACATCACGTCTAGAGCACCTACTGGTTCCTCTGTAACCTGAACGAGTATGGATTTACTTAATGCTAAGCTAAGACACCCGACAATGAAAAAAATTAATATGTAAGCATAACTGCATTTACACCAGCAGCAAGTGTGACAGTACAAAATATTGGTGATTACCATTATCGGGTGTATTGTAAGTGGATTTAGTACTCTGGCTTATTAAATCTCTTCTTGCCATAGCAGCTAAGTAGGTTGGCGAGGCCCGAGTCAGCTTATCTTGACTTATCTTTTAAAGACTACATCGCTCGCGACCGGCTCGACAGACTACACTACGTGGAATGCATAAAGAACTACAAAATATATCTGTTAAAAATCGCTACATACTTGCATTTTTTCAATGTTACTCAGTATTTTATTTCGTTCTACTTACACATAACATGTATGTTGAGAATGAGTCACGGCTTAACCTATGCTTTGTGGGGACTTATTGCTAGCCATAAATCCGCTTTAGGAATCTTTTGATATATCATCACATCTACAATGTTTTGAAGTGCAAGAAAGTATGAAGTACAAATTATTAAAATTGTGAACATCGCCTTAATTTTTCCAGGAAAAGTATTTAAATTGTTTAATGTCGATTGTAATACATAAATTCGTTGGTATTTTATAATTTACCTCACCAAATTTTCATTTTAGATAGTAGCTATTTCTCATAAAAAGCGATGCAAGTGTTTTTCGTAAGTTCTTCTGTAAAATACTTATTGCATAAATAGCAACTACCTATAAACAGATTAAATATCGGTCACTTGAAGCCGGTAATCACTCAAAATCAATAGCGACCAGTCGCAGTCCAAACCGGACTGTTTGTCTAAGATACTCAGAATGATAACGTCGTACAACTTTACCACTCGCAAGTCGCAAAAGCATGATAGCATTTAGTGACATATTATAACTATTTCTACGGAATATAGGAAGAGACTCCCTCTACCTACTTACAAAGACAATATTATACAATCTTAAATTTCTTTGCTGCGTTATTTTTAAATTGTAAATGTTTAATTATATTAAATAAACTCAAATACACTTAACAAGGTGTTAATTATTAGAACCTTCCTATTTGAATGGTCGCTATAAAAGTTGTGAGAAATAATGGGCTGCGGAAACTAAGGGTGGGTTATGAAAACTAAGAGGAAAGAAAATT
>DWAV01001605.1:0-13105 GCA_018231305.1 Noctuana lactifera
CCGCCGGGAATCGAACCCGGGACCCTTCGAATGGTGGACTGGCGTGGTAACCACTACACCACGCGGGTCGTCAAATATGGGTAATATGCGTAATATGCGCTTCCGTGCTACGGAGGGCTCGTTATTCCGTCGATCCCGTTGTTATCGATAGATAACAGTTGTTGAACGTTGAATTGAGACGTGAGTTAGCCACTAACCAGTATTCCACCACTCCGCATTGCAGCAGCGTGGAGGAGTACACTCCAGGCCTGCCCTGGTTGTGAGGAGAGAAAGGCCCGTGCTTAACATAAAAATGGTTGCATCTTCACCATACCAACACAACCACCATACACAACCACATATAACCACAAATAGGTACCTACTTAATAAAGAAGTCCATTCTGTAACATTAATAATGTTTAGTTTAATATTATATTTCAGCATTGTTGTCTAAATCAATCTCCTTAAACGATCTTATTGCTGCAGAGGAGAAAAGCTCGTCTGTGCAACTGACCCAGATAAAACCGTCTGGTAAGTAATTGAAATATGTAACTAATTTTAAATTTAGCTGCTGAGATTTTTGATAAAAGTAGATATTACAAAGGTAGTTATTATAAACAAAATATATGAACATCATTTAAATTAATACAAGCGGAAAGATTACATACATAATAAGTTATGCTGATTGACGGGAGATATCACGTTTTCTGTCTGATGTGATTAGAAAGACGTGATCAGTGTTTTGTTTAATTTTTAAATGACGTGCCTAACTGTACCTAAAACTGTAGCCTGTTTCAGTTTTAATTTAATCTTATTTGAAAACACTCCATTGTTTTTTTTATTTATAGTAGATATATTACATAACACAGCAAACTAGCATGGATAAGGAATCAATGATGTTCTGTGGTCAGTGCATCCCATAAACGATATTACGAGTATTACTGGGGTGCATAGACTAACATATAATTGTGACTTACTACTTAAGTATATAACTTTACAGATACGAAAACCAATGTAAGAAGGAATTTTCCAAAGGACCACAAATCATCTTCATCAATACTTGCAAAATATATTGCTACAGGTGAATACTTTTCCTATGACTACAGACGAACTGAAGCGACAATCTCCAATCCACAAGTATTTCATTTTAAGCAGGTTTTCATAATCATTTTCTTTCTTAAGTTATTATGCACATCGCACAAAAAACATTTTTTTTCAAAACACCTTTTCACATTCTCATTTCAAACCCAATACAAGCAATTCAATTTAAATGAATCTTCTAAATATTGAAGAGAAGAGAATGAAACGAAGGTAAAAATCTGCTCAAATATTATGTTTCCAACTACAGCGGTTTGGACACGACGGTGGTGACGCCTATCACGGACCAGATACAGACAGAATAATATAGAGGACGGAGCGCAAGCGAAGAAGCGCTGTCGCCTTCTAATGAAGCTATTAGTCGAAGCAGGGGGAGCGCGTATTGTCAATTCAGCGTATCAAGGAGGCTCTATCGAGGGGGAGAGGGTTAGGTGGGACGTCACAAAACATGCTACAATGATTGTGTTAACCAAAAGTAAAATAAAAAGGGCCTCTTTATATTTTCTCTATGAAGGCAACGCAGTCAATCGAAAGTTCTCTCTTAATATAACTCTACATGAATGGACAGTGACGAAAACTTAGTTGGCAATTTAGATAAATTAAGCTATAAATAAGTATGTCGAAAATACCTAAACACTTTTTAAAATTTTACAGGAGGTGTTATCCCGATAAACAAGATACTTTCTCCGCTAAAATACAAGAAAACATTTCAAATACGGACACCATTAAGACCGCAGAAAATTAAGTATTCAAATAGACAAAGAAATAGGCGTTTAAATCCAACAATTAAGCGAGAAATTAACGATGAAGACAAATTTTACAGAAACTACATCCCTCTTCTTAAGAGTCTTGGTGTATTTTTTAATAATATACTTAGTTCAGACTCAAGGGAAGACGATAGCTCAGAGCACAGCAGGTATCAATCCATTACAAGTGAAGAATGTCCCTGTGCTTTTAAATCCGGTTTTAAAACTAGAAAGCCAGGACAGACAAAAAAGACAACTATTTCTGCCACGCCTATCTCCGCTGAAACCCCTTCAAAGGTTAAAGCTCTCAACCTTACCGAGGCTACCTCCTCGACCACCCATCTTACTTTCAATCCTAACAACAGCTCTATCCGACGGAATAAGGACTTATCCATATTATCTGCAAGAAATACCGCTAGCAGTCGGAGAAACAATTATGGATTCGATGAGGGAAGCCTCCCCACACATTACCGAAACATTGAAAGACATATCGCCAGGAATAATGGAAGTGGTAAAAATATTTATTCCAGAGGAAGAGAAACGGAATCCTATACAGAAGATTATAAAGGGAATACCAACAGTGCTGCAGGAAACGATGCAAGCTGCATCGGATCCTGTGGAACAATCGGAGGAGATAGAAATATTACAAAGGACACCGAAGACCAGACATTTACCGTTGAAACAGACGTTATCTGGTCCAATGAAACCCCTGCAGGTGATAGAGGAGACAGCAATCAATTTAAAAGATTCGATAAGCTCGAAAATCGAAGAAACGAAACAGAAAGCCGAACACTTTTACCACAATTTAATTCAAGATTACGAGGATATGAGTCCCAAGAAGATAGTAAAGAACTATCATGGCAAGTCCAAAGTTCTGAAGAAAGCGCCTTCAATGTCACAAACAATATCACCTGTAATCAGCGAATCCCTGACAGAAATGGCTCAATGGCCAAAAAAGATAAAGAACTTCGTAGATCAAATAAAACATTAACACTAGATAATAATGCAGAAAATTTGATCAGTGTGTCTGCTATACCATCTGCTATAAATAAGGACAATCAAAAAACTGTGATGATTTATGATGGATACAGCATAGCACGAGATGTTAACGGCGATAACAAATTGACAGAAAAGGCTTATAGAATACATTCCTGATATTATTATTATTATGCGTAATTAAATTAAAGATGTTATTTTATGGTTTAGTTTTTTATTTCAATCAGTTTGTGAATAGAAATAATATAATATAATTTTACCGACGGCCTTTTTTTCCTTTGCTTTTTGTAGCCGCCTGACTCGTAGTTTGTGGTTGTTGATCAGCTGGCCTGCAAAGAAGAATCATAAAAAATCTCTGCTATAATTTCAGGGTTCTTTCAAACATTGCATTCCATAATTATGTACAGTAACTAACTTTGAAATAAAAATTAAATGCATAATTATAATCTTACCTATTCTGTCGGTTTTTCATCTTGGGTATTGATTCTCCAAGAAATCTCAAGACAGACTCTCTTGTTGGAAAGTCAGGGTTCAATAGTGTTTCATCATCATCTTTTAATTGCACGCGAATTCTACCTCTACTAAGCATTTCCTGCAAAATATAACATAAAATATTAAGATAACTGACTTCATCTAAACATACTTTTATATAACTTTAACATTTCCATATAAAAAAAAAAAACAAATCTTCTAAGAGGGAAGGATAATCATAGAAAGGTATTGTTCTGTACAAGTTGTTACACACAAATGACAATAAAAAGCATTATAAATTCAACATTAAATATGTTATTACATACTTACATCACAACAAAATTAAAACCAAATTGTCAAGTAAGTAATAATTGCTCAAACTATAATTTAGCATATTTTTTAACTAGAACTTACTAGTAACTTAAAGAATTTGTAATCTAAAATCCTATTGACTCCTAAATTTTATTTACCTTACTCCGTTCACGAGGGTACAGCTTATTATTTTCAACAGCCACAGGAAACCCTGCATGTACCAATACATCTCTGATTTCGTGGTGAGTAGGATTCTCCACACACTGAGATCTTGGTAACTTACGCCCTTGAGCCAGAGTTTTCTTACTGTTTATATATGCAGGGTAGATGCAAATCCATCTGAAATTAAAAGTTTTAAATAATTTAAAAATTGGTATTCAATTATTATGCCTAAGGCATGAGCAGTTTAGTAAGCTGCTTTTCTCTAAACTACTTATTTAATACATCTTGCTATATTGTTTCCAAATATTAATTTTTACAAATATTAATTTTTAATTTAAATTATTTTAAGATTGCATCAAGATTAAATTATTAATAAACTTAAGACTAAAAATAGACGTCTCACAAGAAGATATTATTTACTATTATTATAAGCAGTTACCAATATCACTTTTTAAGATATTGTTTACTAACATTGCTATGAGTTCTTTCTGAAATACAACATTATTATTGGTCCCATAGCTATACATTAAGATGCGTTTTGCCAAGGGACAGCCCGTTCAAACAAGAATGCTAGTTGGGCAGTGGTGCTGGTGAATTGATCAGAATCGAGTTGAGGGTAAAATATGGTTGGGTATGCATATACAATAAAGCACCTGCCTCTCAATTTCATTATGAAATGATTGAAGATAGTAAAACAGATGTTAAAATATTACCTTACGATATCACTGTGCTTTTTATCAGGACTCCACGGAGTAATAAAGTTACTCATATTGACTTGGCTACCGAGGATCACCGCGCCTGTTAAGGATATAAAAGCAATAAAAGAATCGCTTTTCTGTTAAATAAAAGAGACTCTAAGCACTTAGGTAGGTATTATTAAATTCTATATTAATATTATTCGTGGCCAAAGTTTATTTACGTGAGAGTATTGAGTACACTTTGGTGAAGTTTGGTTGGTTGGTGTGGTGACTTGGTTAGGTAGGTAGGTAAGCATCAATTGACAGCTCAGCTGACGCTGACAGCACAGCAGTGACAGAACAGCACTCATGTCAGTGATATTACACAGGTACCTAGGTATTTCTAATTCTCGGTCATAGATAACACACTAACGGAAATTCTCAGTTTACGCATTATACTATCGGGTATATTGGTAGTATTGCGTCACTATCTATACGTATTAGCAAGCATAGACTTAAATCAATCTATGCATGTATGCATGCGTATTAGGACATCCATCACTAAATCAATAGCCTTTATTTTTAATATTCAGTACAATGTTATGCAAAAGTGCTCTGTGACAATGTGCCAACAATCTTGTACATTCCTAAATAGTGGTAGTGGTGGCACTTCACTTGGCTATTAATTTGTTGTTGCCTATTTCTATATACATTATTGGCGTGTGAAGGCCAGCTCCATGCGTTGGCTGGCCAATCCACTCATTCATCGTTCAACGTGTGGATCTAGAAAATAGCACTAGCCCCTTTATAAATCTATTTATAATAGTTCTTATGATCGTTCTGAGCGCCTTCTGGAACGCAAACGCATCACAAATATTTTTCGTTACTTCATCGCTTCTATTCTAAATAGTCTGAGGTTCCATACCAGTATGTGTATTATCTATCATGCTCTATCTCTGTATCTTTACATCCTCGAAGGCTCAAGAGAGGGAGGGTAAGTGAGGAACAGGAAGCTGTCATTTGAAATTTGAAGTTTTGATTTGAAGTCATTTGTAAATAAGATTTGAGGTTATAATATTAAGTTAAATATTACTATAAATATATTTCTTACTCGTTGGAAAGATTAAAAGTGTCCAACAGTTAGGTATGTAAATATTACTTTTGTTAAGTAATATATCATGATCATGAGTAAAATTGCAGTCAATGAAAAAATTGTTGTGGTTAGCAAGGGCCTGTTTATTGATATTTATGATCATGTAAATCATAAGATTACGCATTTGAATACGCCAAATTTACAAGACGATGAAATTTCTGATGTAGCTATTTCTTCGAACGATCAATACCTGTCTATCATAACATCTCTTTCGAAAAAATTAATTATTTATAATTTGCCTACTGTGAAGGAAGAAAAAGTTATTGCACTACCACGAAGCGCCAGTAAAATCCGATTTACTAATGATAACACAAAAATACTTGTGGCAGACAAAACTGGAGATGTTTTAATTTACAATGTATTGACTGAAGACAATGGAACAAAATTATTGGGTCATCTAAGTTTATTGTTAAACATTTTGCAAACAAATGATGGCAAATTTATTATTACTTCAGATAGAGATGAAAAAATAAGAGTGACTTGTTACCCTAATACTTATAACATCCAAACATATTGTTTGGGACATAAAGAATATGTTAATAATATTGAACTTTTGCCCCACAATGAAAAATACTTGATCAGTGCATCTGGAGATGGTACTGTAAAATGCTGGAATTATAAGGAAGGAATTCTCTGCTACAGTATAAATGTAAACTTAGATGTAAATGATGATATAGTTAAAGAAGAATTTAAAAAAAGCATGGATGAAGAAGGCTTAGAAGTAAATTGTTTGCCAGTTACTAATTTCACTATCATGAAGTTAAATGACTGTAGCAGTATAATGGCTGTCACATTACATTTAGTAAAAACAATATTCATTTACTCTATTGAAAATGTGCATGATCAATTTACACTTAAGTTACTACAAAGATTGGATTTAGATCAGTTTCCTAGCGCAACCCAGTTTTACAAGTCTATATTGTATGTGTACTTTGACACAAACTGTGAAATTTTTGTATATAAAATTGCCATGAATAACAATGTCAGTGTAGAATTTGTTAAAAAATTATCTATGTTTATAGATACAGATACAAGTACTACAACAAATAAACATAATTCTATTACTGTGCTTTTTAAACGAAAATTTGATAATGTGCAAGAATACAAAGAAAGGAAAAAGAAAAGATTGGGCATTACTGATTAAACTAATGGAAGTGTAAAAGTGGATTTAGGAATTATGTTAATTGCCAATAGCTGTAATGTTACTAACAGTAATAACAGTAATATAGTTTTGATAGAATAAACATATTATACCTACTACAATCATGCATTTATTTCTTTTTGTTATTTATAACATATTTTAACCTTGTCTAATTTTCTAAAATTTCAAACTTAAAACAGCTTGTTGATTAATTCCCCATGACCCCTCCAAGTCACGTGGAACTCAAGGTTGTGTGCAATAGTGACCAAGTATCAGAGACAATACTATTATAGTATTATTGAACTTTATAAAATTAGACTGGCAACCAATGAACTTGGTCAATGTGTGTCACAGCTGGCATTAAGTTATAAAAGGCCTGCTGGTAGTGAATTTGCTTGTTACCTATATGAAATGAACTCTAGTTTTAGCAGTCCCATGGAGAATCAACGAAAATATCTTAATATTTTTTTATTTCATAGGTATATCATCTCCATTTTTAAAATGTTGTTCAATTGTTATGTTATTAAAAGACCGTTAACCATGTATTTATTTTATTTATTCATTACAATCCAAACAAAAATATGAAGTGTGCAAGTCTTATATGTTGTACAAAAATAAATGAAACTTAAGAGTGTTTCAACATCAAGCTAACAAGAAAATCTAAGCCACAATATTCATATTTGCTAACAAAAACTAAACAGTACAATATCACAATTTTAACTAAACACAACAAGAAGTTAAACATTTAAGTTTTGTTTTGATATTAGTTATCATGTATTACTTTTATTCAAACGTGTAAGATCTCATAAAGGGTCCAAGAAATTAATACCTAAAATATTTATCTCTATTATTAATTTAATAATACATATTGTATCTATTTTTTACAGTCGCCTTTATAACATCTAAATGCAATAAATACACGTTGGGCCCTCATTTACCTAGACTTAAGCACATTAGCAAAATTACGGAGTTGAGAACCAAGGCTATCAATTTCTCGCAAAACACTGTCCACCTCATTTTTGAGATCCATTAAGTCTGGTAAGCTACAGCAATCGGGCACATTTAATAGTGTAGTAAATATCTTGTCCCATAAACTGACTTTCATGTATCTGAAAGGAAATGTAATTGTTTGAAACTTTTTGAATTTGAATATGAAGTGGAACTTCTGAGGATTAGAATGAAAGCTAAACAATAGGTATAACTATTTAAAGACAGCTTTAATGTAGTTTCAGTAATAAAATATTTACCTTGGTAATTTCTTGTCTATATTCCACTGTCCTAAGCGACTAACAACTTTCATATAGCTTCCCATCAATATAACATGGATAGTTCCAGCTAAACAATACAAGTCTGTCTGGTAAGTCCATGGCTTTCCTTCTCTCATTTCAGTGCACGTAAATCCTTCAGTAGAAATTAGCTGTAAATATAATATAAACGACACTCAATTGAGTCAAATAAAAGATAACGTAAGTAAAAAAAATAATGTGTCTTATATTATCAGCAGCTAATATTATTTCCTTTTCTTTTATATATCATTACGTAAATAATCCTACCTCTCTAAAAGAAGTGCCTTCTGGAAACAAAGACATGTCTATCGCACAACCTAAGTCAATTAGTTGCAAAGATGGCGTCCTCCATTCCTGAGTAGGTCTGCAAGATAAATAATTAAATTAATACATAATAATATACGTGTGTTGTTACATCGAATCTTTAGAACGAAAGTGACTCATTTCCAAAACAAACGAAAAAGTTCATCTTGTCTTTCTGTATCAGAAAAGTCAACAATCTGTAACTAAATGACGTTAAAATAAAAATTATTAAAAACTTACATCTTCATTAACAAGAAGTTGTCTGGTTTAATATCAGCATGAATAATCTGTGCTTTGTGAAGGTAGTGAACAATTGAAAGCATTTCAGAAGTCAACAGGATTACTATAAACTCATTTATACATTTTGAGGTAGCTGTTCGAACTTTGTTGGCAACATCCAACAGAGATCCATATTTTGAGTATTCTGACACAAATAAACTTGCATTGTCAGCAATAAACGCTGTAGTGATATCCATGTAACCTGGAAGCTAAACAACAAAAAATAATTAATAATGTATAGTATTTAAAAACAATACGAAAACAAATAAAATTGAGGCATATTAATGTAATATTAATTTTAATATTTAGTTACCATGAAAGGATCTTTTATTCTTGACTTTATTTCTTGACAAATGTAGAACTCCCAAGGTCTGCTGGGTTTCTGGTATTTAACTGCAACTGATTTATTTGTATGGATATCGGTACAAAGAAATACTGCACCATAATTTCCTTTCCCTAAGTGTTTTTCAATGGCGAATTTGTTGCTGCCAAAAGTCATTACGGTAGCTGTTTGCAATTTCTGAATGGATCTCAATTCTACATACCCCTCTGCATGGGTTTTGTTAGGGAATTTCACATATTCCAATAATGATGTCAACATTTTTTTGTTAAATGGATCGATCACTGAGGGGAATTCAATATCAGCTGGTCTAGGGATATCACTGGTTTCAATTAAAGAAATAGAATGAGTAGACTTAAATGCTGCGCATTCCATTGAATTTTCACTGTCTACGTCCATTCCAAAGCCATCAGATTGGAAATCTGACTGTCGCGAGTAAACAGAAGAGATTCTACTTTCCTTACTGACAGAGTCTCTGCTATCCTCTGATTGAATATCAACTCTATGTTCAAAGTCGAGTTGTCGCTTTGAAATGTCTTTAGTTTTATCGGAAGCATGGGAAATTTTTGCTGATTGGATTGGTGTAGCACTTTGTGCTGTCATCCCATCTTTGCTGTCGGAATCAGATAGACCAGATGAGGGAGGAATCTGAGCTTGTTCGGGACTTGAAACATAAAGATTTTTGTGCATCTTTTGTGATATACTGGGACTATTCGTAAATTTAGGAGTATTTGCATTGTCTTTAGGCTCATTCCTATTTGAAATAAAGTTCAAGTACTGGTTAGAGAAACCAATATCAGGTGGATTTTGCCCAGTTTTGGGAACAGGCTGGTCATGTCTAATGTTTCTTAATGCTGAAGCAGGACTTTTGTTTTGAACCTTGGATAGGGGACTTGTATTATTAGGTGTATTTGTTTCTTCATTGACTTCTTGGTTTTTAATTGATGCGTTGGCGACAACTTCTGGTCTCAGATGTTGTTCATGGTAAGAGCCTTGCTGCACCATATTTACATTTTGCACAACAGGGCTGCGATAATTATTCTGAGGTGTTTGAGGACTTTGGTAAACTTGAAATGATTGGTTATTTGACATCACATATCCTTGACTATTTTCTACTTGTTTTGGAGGTTGTCTGTATGGACTTTGAATGGCATTGTAATTTGAACCATTAGAATGTGAAGTATTTTGATACATATTTGGGTTATTGTACTGATTTTGAATACTGTGATAATTTTGTTGATTATATCCCTGGTTAGGGGCTGGAGCTTGAGGAGATCTTTGATAGTATTGCGGACTTTGATACTGAGGCTGATGTGGTGGGCTTTGAAAAGCAGCCATAGCTTGTTGTTGTTGAAGTTGGTTGGCATAAATGTGTTGCCTTTCATTTTGACTAGAGTACTGATATTCCTGACGACCTGCATAGCTGTGCTGAGGACTCATCATGGCATGACCAGGACTAGTGTATCCCATTTGATTAGTGTAAGTTGGACTTTGAAAGCCTGGGGGCACAGCCTGATTTATATTATGTGAACTTTGCATTTCTGGCTGTGGATTTTGGTAATTATTAGGATTTGGACTTCCAAAGCCTTGCTGGCTTACTTGATTGTTTGGATAACCTTGTTGATAATTGTAATTCTGTGCATACTGAGCATGCAGGGACCGTTGAGGTGTATATCCATTATAATTCGAAGAAGTTGGTTTTTGATACTGATGGTCATGAGCATGATAAGGTACAGAACTAGACAATTGCATAGGTGTTTTGTTATCTAATGTTTCCCTTTTCTGTGAATAAGCTCTGGCAAATTGTCCATTGGCCATCCTAGCTTGTGCAGGCAAAGAACTTCTTTTAGATGTTTGTGTGGGATCATTAGGGTTGTTGTACATAGAATCATAATTAGTTGTGTAACCAGTAAAGTTAGTTCTGATAGATTGACCAGAAGAACTAGATCCTGATTTACTGAAATAAAAGGAATATTCATAATTATTAATTGTAATAAAAAGTCTAGTTTACTAACAGATATAGCAAAGTTTAAATAAATAAAATACTGCTCTAGAAAAATAATATAATAGTTAACAAGTTTCTACCTGTTAGATTCACGAGTTGCCTCCATAATAACTGACAGCCCTACTCCTTGATTATCTACAGTAGCATGTTGGTCTATTACTTGTCTACCACTATCTTCACGTTTGAAAATCCCTTGATCACCATGCTCGATAACACTCTCCTCTATACTAAATTTTGGCACTGAAGCAAATTTACTGGACTGATCTATACAAGCTGTAGGTTTCTTGAAATGTGACATATTTGGAGTGCTAGCATCCTTTATATTGAAGTTGAATACTTGAGTGCATGATGGTTCTTCGTAATATGTTGTTTTATTTACCTGTTGAAATATAATAAATGTTGGTCAATGTTGATATATGGATGGTAAGGCCGTTCTATGATTTTAACTAGAAGAGGAATATCTATACCAAAGTTATGAAAAATAATTACTTTTACCTGTTGGGGTACAACTGCAGCTGGCATTCCAAATTTGTTAGCATTTTCCTTATCTTCTGGTACATTCCTTATATCAGGCACTTCATAGTTTTTCTTGGTATTTATAGCCATAGTAATAGATCTGTCTTCATGAATATCAAACTTAGGTACTTCGAATTGTTGTACAACTGGTTGAACTATCGATTGCTCTTTGGAAATAAAAAAATAATAATTTAGTATTTTCAAACAACTTTAATTTTTTTACATATTATAAAATATTTAAATATATTATGTTTATACACGTATGAATAAAAAGTAAATACATAAAATGCCTACCATTGTCATGACCATCATTAAATATGTTCCTAAGTTCCCATCGAGCCTCTTTCGTGTTGACAGTAACAGAATCCCCGAGTAAGTTCCCCATTAAACTTCTATTAAATTCTTCCATGAGGTTGTTTCTTGCAAAATTAGTACCGCCATTCTCATTATTATAAGTAGTAGCTTCAGTGGCATTTTGGTTCTCTTTATCAGTACTACTTTGTCTTTGATTTCCGTCATTTTTCTTTGTAGCTAGTTCACTTAATTCTTTAGAGTCTAAGTTGACTAATACTTTTGGCTCACCAGGTGAATGCATATTGGTCACTTTTGTAATATTTTGTAGGGTTGGCATAGTTAAAGGCATTAGTTGACCTAAATGGTCTTGTTCAGAGTCTAATGCACAATTTGCTAATGTCTCTAGAGCACTACACTGTGCAAGAGCTTGATTAATATGACTATAGTTCTGATGTGCCTCGGCTTCTTTAATTTCAGGCTTTGCCTGTCTTTCTAAATTGTACATTCTTGATCTTATTTCTTCTAAACTGTATTCTTTATCATTAACATAAACCTAAAATTTAAATATGATGCAATTAACACTTAAAACTGATTTGTATTAAAAAAATATGCAAATTGAATTAAAATTCTTGAGATAATGCACATAA
The DNA here is from genome assembly GCA_018231305.1 of Noctuana lactifera. Lineage (NCBI taxonomy): Eukaryota > Metazoa > Arthropoda > Insecta > Lepidoptera > Hesperiidae > Noctuana > Noctuana lactifera. Next base: position 12,406 of record DWAV01001605.1, read on the forward strand.
TTGTAAAGATTGTTGTATGTTGTAAGATATGTTATTAACATTCTCACAACTGTCCATATCATTAAAATAAGGCACCCCATAAGTCTGTGTGTGTCTGAACTTGATAAAGTCAAAAATGTTGTCAGAAATGTTCTAATCAAACAAAAAGCATAAAAATGACTACAAAAATGACTGCAATAATATGCCACTTTAACACAATAACCATTTTTATGGTTTTCAAATTGAGCCTAAAATAATTCCGTATGTACGAAGTGTAAAATCTTAAATAAAACTTTGTAAGGTTTAGAATATGTTATAATTACCTGTGATTTATTATAACAAGGAATTTTCGTTGGATCTGCAGGATCAGGTACACATAGAGGCACATTAAACGACAGATCATCCACACAGTAAGGTAGATGATTAGCTGATAATTTTAAGACGTCGTCCGCATCTTCATATGCTGTGGAAATAAAAGTTACTGGAATGTAACATGCAAGCAAGGCTCCAGTGAAAGAATCCTACACATATTGTATGTTAATCACATAACATCAACACAAAATATCGTATTTATTACCATTACAAGTTAATACCAACATATACAAACCACAAAAGCATACCCTTAAATTAAGATTAAGTTTAACTTACGAGTAAAAGGCAGAGGTTGGTGTGGAATATCATTAGTGTGGACAATCTTCGTGTTTGGGGTAGTCCATATACC
>DWAV01001606.1:0-13101 GCA_018231305.1 Noctuana lactifera
AGTTACAAAGTTGAATCTTAAATCAACTATGAATCCATCTTCACATAAGGTAAGTTGCTTTCAGTAATCAAGCGTTGCAATCTGCTGAAAAGCATTGTTAATCTAATATATAAAATTTCCATGTCACAATGTTAGTTACCGTAAGCCTCCGAAACGGCTTGACCGATTTTTACCAAATTTTATATGCGTATTCAGTAGGTCTGAAAATCGGCCAACATCTAATTTTCATACTCCTAAATGTTAAGGGTGGTCCACCTCTTAGTTTTTTATGTTATATGCGGTACAAAGTTCGCGGGGTCAGCTAGTAAAATATATAGCAACCAATCCTTTGGCAATAGAAGTCTGCAATAATGAAATTAACACCGTGTGTGCTATTTTATTAATAACTAGGATCATAGCAGCGAAAAGAACCCAAATTGCAAAAATGTATTATTCTACCAAGATGGAAGCGGCATTTCCAGTACAGCGAAACAATTTGTTATTTGGCTATTGACGTGATATTGTAAAAGAAAATAAGTTATGTGATATCCATCAACATGCAAGCTATAGTATGGAATTTTCTTTTCGGGTGCTGTCAATTGACCCTGGTTGTGTTTATATATGAAACAGCTACCCGTTTTTCCCGGTGGGTGTGGTTGAGGAATACCTCTTGAGTTCTAGTGTTAGTCTTTCAAAATTAGCTAACTAAGCAAAGCATCTACATATATTATATTTATGCTTTTACTAGCTTATGCTCGGATCTTTGTCTGCGTTGATATAATTAATTGGACCACGGTTGAAGGAACACTATTTTAAAAATTATATTGAATTAAATTATAACTTATTAACATTAATATCGTTATGTGTCCATGACATAACACGCACGCTTATTTTTTATGATTATAATATTACTGAAAATACTAATTCAGTTTAATTTAAATAAAACACGTCAAGTTTCTGTTTTGTTGAATATTTTATTTTATAAAAATGAAATATTTTTTCATAAAATCCATTAACGCTCTAAGTAATTAGAAATTTTAATTAAAATAAAAAGTAATTATTAAAATGTTGCGTGTGTTGAGTTGCGAAATCTTATGCAAGCATAATGGTTAACACTGTTAACAGTGATGAACTAAAGGTCGTTTTAATTGCGTTTTATTGTCTTTATAATTAGACGTCCAAATGATGATTAACCGTTAAAGTGTGTAATTGAATTTGAGCTACTTAGATGCGGGCAAGCGTGCACTGGAAGGCCATAAAGTAAATTGTATTTTTATTGTAAAAACACGTGGGACTTATTATATACGGTAACAACCACAGTTACTCCTTCGGACTTCATCAATATTGACTTCATTCGTAATTATTTTCTTTAATATAAAAAATCCATAAGAGGATAAAAGAAATATTTTACTATTTCTTTTATCCTCTTATGTATTTTTTTAAAATAATGCAACCCTCAAAGCAAAAGCAAGTAGATACGCCGTCATTGTTACAATTGCTGCAAAGCATTCGAAGCCAGAGAGTTAACAATTGCAAAGTAGATTTGCGAGTGCCGACTTTGCATTATATTTATATCTCTGCGGGAATTAAGCCGACGGAGTCAAGTGGCGATATAAAAACCCCGACAAGAGGTTTTTGTCGAACGAGCTGCGGTTTTTTATTAAATTATCGTTCGCGTCGCGAGTTTGCAACTTTTTCTAAACGCTGAACTAACATACACTATTATCCATAGACTTAATATTTTAACACCGCTTTCCATCTTTAATCCAGTCAATCTACGAGTATATGTGTCTATTAGCCACTCAAGGTATATTTCACGTACTTAATTGTTCATTTGTTTATTGAAACTTGCTCTACAAATGCCATGAGAAAAAAATCGGATGTGCATTGGTATAGGTTGAATTTCCGCTGAGTGGAAAACAAATGTGCACAGGCAATTGTTTTTTGAAAGTTGCAGAAACATCCTTAATTAAGAACTCATTGTTTCCTAGTAATCAAAAAAAAAATCAAAAATGTTTTTATTGATTAAAACATAGTACATAAAACAAGTCACAAGGGCCCCTATACTGGGTTGATATCCCGTATTACTGACTGAGTAATATCTGACTACTGTGAGTGTCATGAATGTTTCGAACATACTCAACACGGATGCGAAATGGAACGGATTTATATCTGTTTTTCCAATATTAATATTCTCTCGTCAGTATCGCATTACTGCAGTAGGTAAGCCGTGACGTGATGCTCGAAAAACATTCTCTTAATTTGTACGGCTTGACCCACTATGCTATTCCGCTGTGACTTGTGCGCCGCTTTATAAATATGTAATAAAAAACTGGAGTCGAGATCCGTATAATGAATTCATGTGCTCTCGTTACGTTTTCAGTAATACGTTTCAGTCATTGTAAAATGGAAAACTAATATATTATTGCGATGTCAGCGATGTTATAGTAAACTTTAAACTTTCTGTAATACTCGTAAGTACAGGATAATCTTAAGAATCTTAAGAAAGGATAAAGAAAAAAAATATAGCTTGATTAAGGAATCAAGCGAATCTTGAGTATTGGTAAAGACCAAAACGCAACATACATACATTTGATGAATGTCGAAGAGAAAAGCAGAAAGTAGACATAGATTAAATTTCTACATTACAGGAGAGTTAGAACTGCTAAAGCTTAAAAATTAGGTCAGAATATTTTTTAAAATTTATGAGTACCTATTTATTTACGTAGGTGAAATAATTTTTCATCATACTAAAGCGTCGTAAGGCTGCCTATTCACGCCTGCCCAGCCACGCCTTGTGTCGCTAATTTTAGCCGGCAATCAGCTAAGTGCTTTGGTAGTATATCGCCTAATTGAATGACCTGACTGTTCCTAAACTACATTGTACACGCCCGGCTATAGGTACGACACGGGTGACGTTTGTACAAAAACTGTTTTCTTTGTATAGCAACATTAAAATTAGTACCTATCTTTGTTTTTTGTTGTCAACTCGATTGTATTGTCGTTACTTGTTTTTTGTTAGATATACCTATATTAAGAGTTATGTTTGGCATTGATTTCATTAAGCTAAGTAGTAGTAGTTGCTATTCATAAAATTCTATTAATTAAGTTGATGATACGAAATTTAAATACCTACTTACATTCAAAATAAGGGCACGAACAGTACCTAATTACAGCTCACAAAGTTTAAAGTTTGTTTTCAAGTGCGGTAACGGTAAACGCTCGCATGCCGACCTAAGAGGAAAGTTCGCTTTGAATGCTGAAGTTTCGTATCACTAAACGTATTTGCGTGTGGGGTTTCGTTTTTGGAAGTTTCGGTATGCTAATCTGCATTTTCGGAGTTTCTGCATCAGTTTTTTATCAGTATTTAGTATCAGCATTGCACCCGTGCGAAGCTGGGGCGGGTCGCTAGTTGAATATGAATTCTATAAATTGTTTTATCCTTGTCGAAATTTGTTGTGTATTATAATTGTACCTAAATCATTAAATAGACATAAAAATATAGCACGCTTTATTCTATTAAAAAATTCTTTGCTGCGGTGGATTTTATAACGTATTTCCTGCCTTGCCATATCTCAAAGCGAGTAAGACAATTAATGGCGATAGGAGCTCGCTCATCAATGTTCGTCTACGAGGATTAATTAAGATGATGTGAGATTAACCAGCTAGTAAGTACTCTCACGTAGGGATATATTGTAGCCATTTATCAGTGTAGTTACGAATTAGGAGTAGTTAAACTTTTCTAGCATTTCATTTACAAAGTAACAATAAACAATAATAAACATCTCATCTCTTTTCTGAATACTACTTTCCTATATGTACTAAATCCTATAACTACTGTTCTTTCAGATACCTATATTTCCACAACGGTTGTACCACAACGGCGCCATATATTTGACACGTTATTTAATTATTTTAGCACGCATCAATCGCAAATAAAAGCTATGTTGTATTATAATTATATATAATTTTTGTGAACAGTTACGTCACGAGCTCGAACGTGTGATCAGCGAAAGGGACCGTCTGCTTGCCGAGAGTTCCGAGCTCGGCGCGGACAAAGCGACGCGCGAGTCCGAGCGGGCGGCGTTGCGCGCGGAACTCAGGGAAGCCAGACAAAGGGAGCAGCGATTACTGCTCGACATCGGGGACTTGGAGGACGAGAATATATCGCTGCAGAAACAAGTTTCCGCGCTACGGTCGTCACAGGTTAGTCGGAATAGTTTAATTAAAGTGGCCCTTTTTATGTCCCACTGTTGGGCACGCGTCTTTCCCCACAACCGGGGAAGGCCTAAAGCATACTCCACCACGCTGATAGGGCAAACACCCATGAGTCACTGCGGCCAATGTTGATCAATTGTAGGCTCCTGGATTTTTTATATCTTGAAGAACCGTTAGATGCTCAGGGAGTCCAGATCCTTGAAGTCTCAAGGCAGGCTGTCGCCCAGTATACAGCTTTCATAGTGAGTTAGAGCAACGCAAAAGTAATATTAACAAACTAATATTGATCATAAAATTATTATAATCAATCACATTTCCTTTCAGGTTGAATTCGAAGGTTTGAAACATGAAGTCCGACAATACAGAGAAGAGGCGGAAACAGCGCGAGCGGCCGCTGAAGAGATGGCTGCGTTACGCCGCATCGCTGAGCGACAGCTGGCTGAAGCGCTGGAGGCGCTGCAAGCGGAGAGGGAAGCCAAGTTCGCCGCCAAGAAGGAGCTCGACGCCCACCTTAGCAGAGAGGCCGCGTATAATATCACCAACTTGGCGTATAGTATACGTGGTAAGCTTATATTCGTGGGAGCTGAGGTCAGAATAATGTGTCAAGAAAAGTATTTTGTAGTTTATATTCAATTCGAGACTAGTATTATAGAGACTGATGTTTGTAGGAATTTTTTTTCATAGGTTCACATTCTGCTGAGGGTCGTCATATCGGTGTGGTTTCACCTGCCGTGGTGCTGTGTTCATAAGGGCTATAACTCCTGTTTAGGAGTATATAATATATAAATTCTTTCTTTTCAATATAAATTCGCCACTAATTCGCATTAGCGTGGTTGAGTACGCTCAAGGCCTTACCCGTGCCCAGTAGTGTGCTTGGCACGAATTTACGTATTTATTTAACAAGCTTTATTAAACCAAAATAAGTGGTACAAAAGGCGGGCTTAATGCTAAATGTCATTCTCTACGAGCCAACCTTGGCTTGTAAAAATATTAAATCATATCGATTTTATTAATTAAAAAATAAATGAAGGTCATTTAAATGTCATTGTGAGGGTATTGAACTAAGCTGTCGTGTTTCCCAGGCATGCCGGAGGACAGCGCGGAGGAGGAGGGCGAGGCGGGCGGGTCGGGCGCGGGCGAGCTGGCGGTGGGCGACCACCACGTCGACCTCTTCTCCGAGGTGCACCTGCACGAGATCTCGCGTCTCGAGAAGCAGCTCGAGCAGGCGCATAACGAGAATGTCAGTAACTATTTGTGTTTACAAGTAAACGTATGTTTTCATGTCGGACATACTATAATTGAGGCGGCTTCTTAGTCCTCTTGAGTAAAAACGTTTCCACGTATGATCTCAGATAGGACTTCTCTCCTATTTGATGTTGGACGTGGATGGGTTGCAGCGACTAGAGTGTTATTCTGTTACCCATAAACGATAAATTAATGTACTATCAATCAAAAATGTATCAAGTAAAGATATGTCTCAGTTATGACCGGAATGCTATTTTTTTTAAAATCAACTTTTGCAAAAAAGCTGCGAAAGCAACTAACTTCTATAATGAATCGTTTGAAGTCTAATGATGCCATAGTACATAGTAACTTGTATAAATATGAATTACTTTATATACAATTATTGCTGTTACATTTATTCATTTGTTAATACAGTGATTGCATTAAACCACAATTTTAAATATGTATGTATATGTGTTCGAAGTATTGTATTTATGTATATGTTTTTGTGTGTGTGTACAGAGCCAGTTGTCGGCGTCGCTGCGCGCGGCGCAGGCGGCGGCGGAGGGCGAGGGCGCGGCGGCGGCCGTGCTGCGCGCCGGCCTCACGCGCGCCGCCTCGCGCGTCTCCGCGCTGCACCTGCTGCACGAGGACTGCGCGCCGCTCGTTAGTACCGCACACCACGTACACACCGGCCACACACCAGCCACTCGCATTACTGTCGCTTACCATTTAAGTTCGAATCATAACGTTCAATCTCGCGTGTACCATAGTATTGCATGATTTACACTTGGATTACATTTATTTTACATTTTATTTATTTATTATTTGAAAAGTTTATCGATACGTACGATATAAAAACGATAAAAATAATCATATAAAATTAAGGCCAATTATAATTATGTTTCCGCAAGAAGAAATGTTACACCCATACATTGCGTTTCATTTACACTCATTTATTGAGAACGATTTACATTGTGCATGACTTTTTACCGTGATTTAACTACAATACCAAAACTCTCAACAAGACTCTTACAATGCTTCAATCTTTCATACATTGTACTGTTCAGGAGGACGACAAATCCGACAGCGGGGTATCCAGCGTATCGAGTATTACGAGCGGCGGTATATCCGCGCGTGCGGCCAAGTGGCTCACGTGGTGGCGCGTTTCGGGAGGCGAACTCGACTCTCTAAGTGCCGCCTTGACGGAGCTTTTGAACGCGGGGGCGCCGGAGGTAATCGGTTTAAAGATTCTCTATTTCTCACTAGCTGTTGTCCGCGACGTCTGCGTAGGATATTCGAGCAATTCAAACAATATGTTTATAAATTTTAGCCTATGTGTTATTCTGATGTATAACCTATATTATTGTAAAGTTTCATTTTGTAGTTTTTACGTGAAAGAGTAACAAAAATCTTTAATTTATATTTTTGGCATTTAATATAATAAATACGTTGGTGTCAGGGCTCAACGGCGGCGCTACAGCGGCAGGCGCTGGCGGCGCTGTCGGACCGCGTGGCGGAGGCCGAGCTCCGCTGCGCCGCGCTGCAGGCCGACGCTGACCTGCTGCGCACGCTCGCCGGAGGTACGTCGCATACATCTAACTTCGTCTCGCCTACCAATACCTCACCTCAACCCACCCAATTTTAAAATAAATACATTTAACAATTACAGGGGCGGGTCGTGCCCTGGCGTCGGCCGCGCCGGCGCTGACGTCGGCAGCAGAAACACTGGCGCACCTGTACCACCACGTGTGCGCCATCAACGGCACGCAGCCCGAGCGGCTGCTGCTCGAGCACGCCGGACAGACAGACGGTAACCATATATTTCACAGACAGACCGTAACCATATATTATGAATGGGTTTGACAGTGTCTGTTGTATCTGGACGCAGGTCCCGGGTCGGAGGGGCGGTCGGTGGAGGAGGAGGCGCTGGCGCTGGCGGCGGGCGAGCTGGAGGGGCTGCGCGCGGCGGGCGGCGTGGCGCGCTCCGCCGACACGCTGCTGGACCAGCTGACGCACCTGCGCGCCGCGCTCGACACCGCGCTCGACTCGCGCCACCGGCAGCCACAGCCGCCTCAAGGTACACACACACAAGGGGCCCTAATCTCGCGACAGGCCTATCCGCTTTAAGATCACACTAAGTCCCAACTAGGATTCCCTGTGTCGCTATTCGGATCGGAGTCGGAAAGACACGAACATCCAGACCGGCTATATAAATCTCAATTCATCATTTAAATAACTATCCCGCTCGGAATCGAACCCAGGTCCTTCCGAATGTCTACGCCAGGGTAACAATCACAAACCCTCAATACACTGATCCTACATAGTAGACTTTAAAGTTTTTATATTAAATCATTTATTTTGTTCCCAGAACTTATCCGACCTCAGTGGAAAGTTAGTCAAATAGTTAACAGATCGTTACAGAATCCGAAAGATGCTAAAATAAAGTTGACAAATACAAAGAGAAAATTATATGATTTCCTACAAAAATTTGAAATAAATCGCCCGTCAAGCATAAAGAAAATTTGTACAGGGCGTACCGTCAAAGAAATTACAAGTTATTTTGAAAATATATCTTCACCCAATACCACGAATGTTAGCGATTCTTTAGAAAATACATCTAGCGTAAAGCCAATTAACGAAATCATTTCAATTCCCTCGATATCTAATACCAACATTTCTTATAAAAGCCAAAGAGGTGCAGTGATGTTTTCACGAAAATCGAACGCACTCCGGTGTAATGTCAATTTCCATACAGTGTGGAAAAATGCCGTGTTGCAAGAAAAGAGTTTTTACTTTAAAGGAAACAGTTTAACTCAAACTAATTCTAAGGAAATGTCCAATGTTATTAAGGAGTCCTGTAAATCCTGTCTAGTGAATTGCATCCTAATGCTGCAGTATATAATTTAAGCTCTGTCTCTCAATTTTAATGTAAGCAAAGTTTGAAGACGGTATACTAGTATCTTCTAAGAAAGAGTATTAAAAATTTTGTGTATATAGCTGATTTAGTAATTTATTTTCTTGAATTCAAAATTGACTATTCATAATAGTGACATTACACTTTTTAGTTCAGTGTAGTGTATTTTCTTTGTTAAATTTATATTTTTGTAGTGTTACAAACTATCCTATTTTTATACACAGGTAATCTCAACCTTTTTTAAAAGGCTCTAGAGACGTAAAATTTTTTTTATTACGAAAAATATATGCGTTGATTTCTACAATAACAATTAATATTCATTTTAAGTATCTCCGTAGTAACCGTAATTATATAACGAAATTATACAATATGAGTAAGGTCCATTTTGTAGTACAGCTTAGTAGCTGGTTTATATTAAGTTTAAAATGTAGTTTTGATTTGTCTGCGTTAATATTTTTCTGTACTTTACTATATTAAGCTCTTAGCTTGTATATGCAAATAAATATTTCATTCATTCATTCATTCAACATCTTTTTTCAGCAATGGAGTCGGAGGAACGCGGCGCCGAGCTAGCCGAGTTGCAAGAACAAGTGATAAAACTAAAGTCCCTGTTGTCGACGAAACGCGAACAAATCGCAACACTGCGCACGGTGCTCAAGTCGAACAAGAACACGGCGGAGGTGGCGCTCGCCAACCTCAAGTCCAAGTACGAGAACGAGAAGACCATCGTCACAGAGACCATGCTCAAGCTGAGGAACGAGCTGCGGCTGCTTAAAGAAGACGCGGCCACTTTCTCAAGTCAGTATAGTTTTTTTTTTACTTATTTATGTTTCACCTTAATATAAGGGTTACAAGAGTTTAACTTAATGCCTGTAATGTTTAATAAACTTGGGCGATGGGCGTGGTTAAACAAATTTATTAGACACTGTTGTCATAGACGAAAGAACACAAAGGAAAAACGATGGTCCTTCACTCTGTTAGTACGGGAATAAGCGTGGCAACTTCACACATTTAATCACATATTATTATGATATGATTGATCGAAATCAAACATACTGTGTGATATCAGACAAAAAACAAACAATTGCAATTGAGTCGCGTGTCCAATATTACGCGCCACATAACAAGCAGTCAGTAAGGCAGTTTGTTTACTGGACATTGATAATATTAGTAACAAGGCCTATAGCAAAGGGATGATTGGGTAGAGAAGATTAAGTAGTGTTTGTTGGCAGGTCTGCGCGCGATGTTCGCGGCGCGGTGCGAGGAGTACGTGACGCAGGTGGACGAGCTGACGCAGGCGCTGACGGGCGCGGAGGAGGAGAAGAAGACGCTCAACCAGCTGCTGCGCCTCGCCGTGCAGCAGAAGCTCACGCTCACGCAGCGCCTCGAGGAGCTCGAGGTCAGTAAAACCATATCAATTAAAAAACGGTTTTGGAACATACTATTTGTCAGGGTAACAGGTAGAAAAAATATTGTTTACATTAAAGCGACGGAAATGAGGCTGTAAAGAGTGTATGTCCGTTACAGGTGGACCGCGAGATGCGCACGCGGCGCGTCCCGAAGGCAGCGGGCGCGACGCGCGCTCGCGGACGGGATTTCTAGCGGCTCGTGCTCGCGCTCAAGGCCGCCGCCGCCGCGCTGCGCGCCTTGCTGCGCCCGCACCCCGCCGCGCGCCCCTGAGCGCGCCGTGCCGCCCACTGGTGACTGGTGACTGTGCACTGACACTCTAGAACTTAACTCATGGACTCCTTTTTGTAATCGACGTTCTAATGTAAGAAACTAACTGAATTATTTATACGTTTTTATAAGATGAAAGAGATAAGTGTAGAGCGGCAGCGCGAGCCGCGTCCCCGCGCGCCCCCGACCGTCAAACTGTGCAGGCGCGCGGCGGCCGCCAAGCTCACACCGCTCCGCTCTACGACACATTTTACACTGAGCGGATTTACCGCGTGCGACCAAGCGCCAGCGACTAGTTTTATAGGAACTTCTTACTTAATATTATACTGTTACGGCCGTCGACTTTCTCGGCTGCGTCAATTGGTATGGTATAATGATTTTGATTAAATGATAATCGCTCGCGGCCAGCCGCCCGCCATTACCCCGCTTAGTGGAAAATGTAGACCTGTTGTTGAAGCGCCGTTGTTTGTGTTGCGCGACTCAAGTGATTGATTTAAACGAAATATTGTTGTAACGCGACCGGCGCGTCGGCCCCGCCCCTCGCCGCTCGCGACACGTAAATTTTACTATTTATTATTGCCGATGGTTAAGCAGGAAGAGGAACCCGTGCAACGTTATTTTTTATTATATACACGTTTAAGATTGAAATCGTTCGATTCGTATATATGTACATATTATAGAAATCCTCTAATCGATACGAATGTTTAGTACGTCCAAGAAGAGAATCTAAATTTACTCATCGATGTCCATCCATTGTGTGCGCAAGACTATGTAATCTGTTCTCTAGTTGATACGTTCGTTACGTTGTTGTGGCCCTCCGCCGACTACTTTCGTCCATCTTGTTCTAGTTATATTAGTAGTGTTTCCTTATTATTTTCTTTGACGTAAAGTTGAGATTGTTGCAATATCGGAACCGGCCCACGCATCGCCGCGCTCCGCCGTCTAATGCGTTTGGACGGCGCGTAAGCATTAAATTAAAAACGCGGCAAATATGTCTAACGTAGACACAATGACGTAATAAAGAATTTGGTGACCTGTTGTTATAAACATGGTACAGCCGGTAGCCGCTAGCCGCCCACCTCTGCCGTCCCGTGGCGACGCCACACGCGTCCAATTCTTGTCCAAGGTCCGGTCGACCCATTCCACACTTTATTACCCCCGTCTTAAGCTTAGTTGAACTTTTTACATTTTCTTTATAAAAGAAAAAGTCTTTGCGGCCGCTCAAAATTTGCTCACGAGGGTCGACCGGCACTCTATTATTGATAAGACAAAATTATTGTTGAGAATGTTGATGTGTTATCGTTTTGTGTTAGTTGGCGTTCGCAGCTTCCCGTGATGAGATTGCGTGAATCCGGTCGATGACGTAGTCGTTCTACCCCTTAGGCTAGTTCAACCGTTCCACGTAGTGAGGGCGCTCGCCCCTTGTAGTCGTACTGTACTGGTTTAGATGTAGCCCCGTAGGTAGTGTTAACCTCAGAGTAAACTTCGTAGGTTTCCGCGTAACGCGCTTCGTCGAGGCGAGTAGTGAAATGATTTGCGATATTAACCGTTAGCGCAATCGTTTCGCAAAGCTCAAAGCGGTCCGCGCCGTCCGAGGACCACGGCCTTGCATTTATTGTTTTTAGAATAATATTATTATTATTATTATCTATTAGCTTATCGTAGATCATTCTTCGTGTACTTAAACGATGGACTTACCATTTAGCTTTAGAGTATTATTTTTTTCGAGTATTGTTTTTTCTTCGGTAGCTTAGCAGCAGACATCGTTTATGTATTATTTATATCTAGTCACTGTTAGTGTCAATATAATAAATATTATGCTATTGGTTGTAACAGCATATCTTTGTATTATTATCTTGCGTCCAACTTTTGTCTGTTCACTACTTTTTACATGTATTTTGAACTTGTTATATTTATCTTGTTTACCTGCAATGATCTTGGAATCGTGAATTATTGTTTACACTGATGTTCACGATTGTTATCGTCCCGCGAGATTGACTGCGCGCCCGGCGGCGTGTCTGCTTGTGTGTGTGCGTGTGGCTGCGTGTGTGTGTGTGTGTGTGGGAGCTCGATGTCTGCTGCCCCTCGCGGTGGTGGTTGTTAAGAGCGATTAACCAAATATTTTTTTTCCATATACAGTTTATGTAACACTTTATTAGATCACTTATTTTTGCCTAGACGTAGATTTTATGTTATATTATAGAGAATTTTATTAACTTTATTACTTAAATATCAAATTATATGAAATGTCCGCTACTTTATTGATTATTGTATTGCAACATGAACTAAGTGATCGACAACTCGACGCATGAATGTTCCCACAGCTATCATCATCGATTCATCGTATTTGTAGCTGAAGTACGCAGTAATCATTCCGTAGGCCTCAAAGATTGCACAGTTTGATGGTTCACTAAGGCACTTCAGTATCATTTATTATTTCTTATTTTATTTTACAAGATGGCCACTTGAGTGCAGTAGTTAATTTATTGTTTATTTATTTATTTGTGTAATCAAATCAGATTACATGTCTTTGCATAATTGAATCTTACAAGATTCGTAACGCATGAGCTTTACAGAGTATAAAGAAATATGGTCGCATAATATTTACACATTTAAATTATTGTAACTCCGACAATCGAATGAGCCAGCCGGGAACATATCATGACAGAGCGGATTTATTTTCGAACATAAGGCACGCCGTGTTGTCGCAATGACTGATATGATTCATGTACGAGAATAATAAATGATTATATTTAAAGAAATGTGTTTCAATTACCCCAAAATTATTGTGTATGTAAAGTTATTTTATGGTTTTGCGATATCAATCAAAGGTAAAATAATTGGGACAAAAAAAACACTATATTTGATTAAATATTTAATTGGTAATTTAATATTACTAAAAATATGAAACATAAATTATTCTTAAGTCTTAAATGCACAATTATTTACATAATCTTAGGACTAAAAACAAATAGTTTAATACTCATATGAGATAAGATATTTTATAAAACTTCCGTTAAAGGTAGGTATATACATTCTACACTAAAGAGCGTTAGCAGAAGATAGTTCAATACCCGTTTCTATTG
>DWAV01001607.1:0-13100 GCA_018231305.1 Noctuana lactifera
GTGGTGGAGTATGCTCCAGGCCTTCCCCGGTTGTGGGGAGAGACCCGTGCTCAGCAGTGGGACATAAAAAACGGTTGATGGCATGCCTCGACAAGTGATCCAAATGGGTAAGCTAAACTTCGAGAGAGAAGTAAATAAGTGCCTGAGCAGCATTCGGGAAACTACGAAGTGTCTTCTCGTCCAATGTACCTCAGTGCCTGAAGTCGAAAGTATTCGAATAACGTGTATTGACGCCGAGAAGTAATGTAATAAGCACGCTGAAGTAATGTCTGGTCGAATAGTTCGACAAGAGTATCTATATTAGTTACAAAATATATAGACATAGTAACTATAAACTTCAGCTCCTTGCAATTCTTTGTGTAGCCTTCAACTATTCCTTCAAACCTCACATTTCCTAGTACACAATATTCTAGCTAAATTACCTAAGTATATTTATATGCCTTCAACTCTTTTGCTTTGCTTTTGCTTTTCCCACTGCTGGGCACGGGTCTCTCCCCACAACCGAGGAAGGGCTAGAGCATACACACTACTCCAATGCGGATTGGTGGAGATACGGGTTAGTGGCCAACCCGTGTCGGATGTTGTCCGGGACAACCGGGACCGACGGCTTAACGTGCCCTCCAAAGCATGGAAGCGCGCATAAAATTAGCCACTAGCGGTCAGCCATCCGAGAACCGGCCGCGCCCGACGTTGCTTAACAATGTGATCGCTTGCGATCCACACTACCAGCGGGGCTATGCCCGCTTCTTTAGTATATTTATATCATCAGTATTTATTCAGTTCACACTCGGTTCTAATATGAAATTATCGCTGGCACGTAGCGTCCCCGAGGTGGGCAATGACGGCAATTGATAGAGTATGCTCCCCGACAAGGCTATCCATACATTTTCATTTGATTCTACTATAATTAGTTATTTTTTTACCCGTATAAAAACGAAATCTAAAATGAAATAAGATAATAAAAAGAATGACTTCATAATTCGACATTTATTCTTGGCATGGACAGGTAACATCTGTGCATTAAAGAGCTCTCAACGCTCCTATTGTAACTTGAAAATGTATACGGAACAATTTGTTTGAGGAAACCGTTCATATTTTACACTCTCATATAAAACTCGATGTTGGATCCGGGCCAACGCTTTGCTTTGATTTCCAACGTTGGGAGTCCATTTTTAGAAAGTTCTACAAAGCCACTGTCTTATCTACCTGGACTTGTTGGAAGTATGAGTGCTTATGGCTGAGACGTTTTGATGTTTCTCTACCTCTTTTACAAGTTTGAAGTGCATTTTGGTAAACAAAATTTACTTATTTTTAGTTTTAGTGGAACTAAAGAGATAGGAAACACTTTGTATTTTTCAAACTTTACAATTGTGTTTTTAAATCTGAAAGTTGACTTGAGATTTGATCACCATTAAAAATGTTTTTAAATGAAGTAAATGTGTTTATGCTTAAAAATGAAATTTATTCACTCTAAAATATTTATTAATTACAATTTAAATTTAATAATGTAACGTGGAAAGGAAAAACAAGCAGTCACAACTGATGGTAAGTTACTCCAATACCCTATCCAATATCCTAAGGCAATTAAATTTACCCTTCGCGTTTATTAGTGTGGTCCATTTTAAGTTATTCCTATGTTGAAAGGATTTATTCCCAAGATTCCTAGTAAAGGTTTGGGCCTACTTCTCTGTACTTCAGTTAATCATTACAAAATGCTACAGCAAAGAGGTGAACATAATACAAATATTAATTAAAACGACAAAATAAATAACGCTTCACACTCATAGCCCCGCACTAGGATTCCCTGTGTCGTGGGTGTATAGACACAAAGACAATGACACAAAAACCCAGAACGGGAACAGATAACTAAATTCATCATTTCAATTACTGCCCCGCCGGGAATCGAACCCAGGATCCTTCGAATGGTGACCTATCATGGTAACTACTACACTGTACGGGGAGTCAAAAATAACACAAATGACGTAATCGATGTTACATCGGGAATCCCTTTAGCTGCAACTGAAGCCGTACATGCGACAGCGCAAGTTAAGCCTCGGATCTCTCTTGTCATTACTTTTCACATACATATACAGATGTCACCACTTTATGACTTTGTAGGTACGGTGTATAACATATTTGAAGGATATTGGATGTGATTCGACATTATAATGATAATAAAATCTTAATGGAGATAAGTTTATTTGTTTAACGTGAATAAGATCACGCATATAATAAAATTAACTAGTAACCGATACAAACGGATTAGACAACAATTAAATACTTTTGATTGCGTACTGATTTATTATGACTTTCAGGAAGTGAAGGTATATAAATACCTTACGGCGAATAAATGTTTTGACTTTGTATATAAACAATGAAGAGTAAATAAATAAATAAATAATTTCGCTTGTTGAGCGTTCACAAAATTATACAAACACAAATATTTGGAAAATGCTTACAACCAAGGATCACCTGTACGGAACTTATCCGGAATCGGGCACAATGTTTGTAAGTTATTTCATTAAATAAATTTTATATCGACATCGGTGATTCGGCTCAGATTGTTCGGATTACTAAATGCCCTTTAATTATTTTACTTTGCCAACATTTCTTATTTCATAGGTACTCGTACCTTTCGCGCCTTTAAATAGCCTTGAATAAATTTAGTTAATAGTACCTATAGTTGCGGTGTAAGTGTAATGTATGATGAAACGATAATAATTAATGCATAAAACTAAAAAGTTCAAGTTATAATGTTTTAGATTCACTGAAATAGATGAATCAATCATTCTTTAGTTTTTATAAAGAATAAACAATAAATCTTAATTAATAATTTAATATTTCATTAAAGATCTCGTTTACCAAAAATAACTTTAAACTGCAAATCCATTAAATATAATGTACATACCATACGGAATGAAATTCGCACCTCCAACTAAATCAGTTGTAGCAATCGAGCTCGGAAGATCAGTCTTAAGCGAGATCGCTCGCAGCCGGTCGTCTACGTTGTAGCTTGGCTACGGCGGGACGCTACAAATTCGTCGATTGCTACGAAAATCGTAGACCACATAACTTAGAGTAGATTTTTATTTTGAATTTTAAAAACCTCTTGTATAGCTTCCGGTCCTATTTCAGTTAAAAAGATTTAATTAAGTGTCGGTGTGCAGTGGCGCGAAAATCACAGTTGTGTAAGTATTTTAGTTCGTAATACAAATTATTGTAAAATAGTTTGAAGTGGAAATTTAAGTCGTGCTGTCTCACACTTTAAATTTGAAAGTAATTTAGAAGTTGGTCGAAGTTTAGAAATGTTATTAACAGTCTCCTTTAAAATAATTTGTTATATTGTTTAAGTACTTGTTTCAGAAGTGGAATAATCTAATTTAATAAACGACCTTCGTTGTTACGAAGTACATACGTGGAAGAGTTAATATTCTAAGTTACTTTGACTTTTGCTGTAGAAAATGTACCTACACAATACATGTTAAAAATGAATGGCATTGTATGTTTTCCATTAATATGCTTATTTATATTATCTATTAGATTACTCAGATGTTTCTACGCTAAACAAATCTTATTTCCATTTCACAGAACAACTTTTAATTACTACTTACAGAATTTCTACTAAATGTTTTTCTCTTTATTAATTCGTGCGATTTTTATTTGTGGTGTTGTGTAAATATATTTACCTACTAAACACATTTATTATGTGAACAAGTTGCTTATTCCAGAATATAATAAAAATACGTAACACGGTAAATAAATGAAAATATTTCAATACCAAAATTATATACAAGCATTTTCCCGTGAGTAATTTAATTTGTGTCACGAAGTATTAAGTTCATGCACTGCTAGTAAGTGTACTCATAGCTTTGAGCTCAATACATTGAGTTTCTCGACTAACCATAATCTGTTCATTTCACTTACAGTGAATTTACAGTATTACTCCTTGCATTTATATACAATAACTATGATTCTAAATTAACACATATATATTATATAGTCTCAGTAAAACAACCAGTCTGTATATTTGTTTTGCAAATTTAAAGCATATCACGGTATTCACTTCAATTTATATTTTAATCAACTAAACCAACGTTTTTGTATGGAGATTTAAAACAAATATTGTATATTGAATAAATAACTGAGTTATACAGTTTCACAGAAAATAGAAATAAAATTGATTTACTGTAAACAAAACTACGTGGTCATTTGAACTATCCATTTTTAATTGTATCTGTCATTTTTGTAACTTATGGGTGAATTTGAGCTATCCATTTTTAATTGTATCCGTCATTTCTGTAACTTATGGTTGCGTTTGAGCTATCCATTTTTATTTGTATCCGTCATTTCTGTAACTTATAGGTGCATTTGAGCTATCCATTTTTATTTGTATCCGTCATTTCTGTAACTTATAGGTGCATTTGAGCTATCCATTTTTAATTGTATACCTCATTTCTCTAACTTACAGGTGCATTTGAGCTATCCATTTTTAATTGTATCCGTCATTTCTGTAACTTATGGTTGCGTTTGAGCTATCCATTTTTATTTGTATCCGTCATTTCTGTAACTTATAGGTGCATTGAGGTATTATATTAAATTCATAAAATCGACTCTGGTAAATTTGTGCAAATGGCAGCAATATATTAACATTAAAAGGATACTGAAACACATAAATGTGAAAAACTAAAAGACATTTCGAAAGTATGAGTGAACAAAAAGTTTTGTGACAAGATATTGTTATCTTCCCCCAACTTATTTCTTTCGTAACAAAAGTCTTACCAGCATTTTGTTATGACGCTATTTCTTTTTAAGATTTTTTGTTTAATTATGTTTATGTGTTGTTATGGAACTTTTCATAAAGATTACATTATTTTTAACATGCCAAGTAGCAAAAATTAAATACTGTATTAGAATAAGGATACAAAGTTTAGATAGACCATTTATGCATTAGTGATTTAGCTTACTATTGGAAACATTTGGTTAAAAGTAAAAAAAAAAAATTGACTTTTATGGCCAGAAGTCAACTTTATTTTCCGTAGCTAATAAGCGTTTATGACATTCCAGGAGTTAATAGACATGTAATAAAATAATTAAATTCTTTACACTTCTTTTAACCTTTTAACTAAAACAATAAAAAGGAAAGAAGATTCCATATTATTATATTCCCAAACAAACTAACTTTGAACTAAGGGCTCCTCTTCAATACAGAAGTTTTCTAGTTGCAATGACGCGTTCAATCAGAATGAGGCTATAAGGCTTTCTAGGCTACTACTTTTATAACGGTCGTATTAGAACGAGCACAGAATAGCAGTGCTATAGTAAAGTGCTACAAACATTAATCGTCTACGACCTCTTTGTTAGTTCATTGTGAGGAGAAAACATGTGAAAACCAAAAACGTAATTATAGTTATATAATTACATACATATTATATTTTCAAATAAATTTCCAACTTCAACTTCAACTCAACTTCAAAAGGAGGAGGTTTTCAATTCGACTGTAATTTTTTATTTTTGTTACCTCATAACTTTTGACTTGGTGAATGAATTTTGACAGTTCTTTTTTTATTTGAAAGACCGGGACCAGAAGTTTTGTCTCTGTAGTTTTGATTGGTCTTTAAAAATCTTAGATTTTGATTAGTTTGCTCGAAACTTGTCTAAATGTGTCAATTGATTAGCACAACGGCTTGTGGGGTCTGCAAATAATAATAATTAAAATATGTACTCCACAAAAAGATGTCTTTATTTCTTTATACAACATATTGTAAAAGTATATATACATAGGTATATATATGGCTATAAAAGAAATAGGCTAGATCTATAGGCATAGTGTCGACGGCAACATAAAAACCACCTTTTGTGATAAGGTCGAAGCGCATGAAGTAACAGCACTTTGTGATATTAAAAATTATTCTAGAAAATATTTCAATGGCTTTGAAAATCTAGCTTTTTATATTTTCTATTTATATGTGCTTTTTCTTTTGAGCAACACCGCAGATTTTCTACTTTAAAGAAAAAAAATACAGAAATAGTTTTTTTTTATAATAACGAAACTCACAATAATATATTTCTAATTTCAGATCATAGATGTGCAGAGCGCAAAGCTCTAATTGTTTTAAAATTTATTTCTTTATTATCAGGCAACTAAGGTACAAAGAAAAAGAAGCTGGCAATTAGTAAGATAATTATTTAATAAGAAAAACTTATCGAAGATACCTACTTCCATTAAATTCTTTCTGAGAAATCATACGTAGTATTCGGACATTGTACATTTCTATAAATCTTTTTCTATGAAAAACAGAACTAATGGCAACAAATATATTATTTCTATTAATCCCTTACTCAGGTTTGAAAGAATTTTCCTTCAAATATTATAGACAAACGCCAATTACTGACTTTATACATCTAAAAAACGAATATGAAATTTTTTATAAAGTTGCCATTAAAAGGTATATTTAATTATGAGTTCTGCAGCAGGTGTAGATAAGGTGGGCAGACAAGTGCAAAAAATATTTTTCCCTAAATTTATTGTAATTAAACTCTTCATCCAATTTTATTTAATTATCCCGTCTGGCGGGTTGGTAGAATAATAATTAATTATAGACAATATCCTGGGAATGGAGGTTGTTTATAGATAAAATAGAGATAGCTACGAGCCACGAAATCCATTTAGAAAATATGCCCAAGTCACGGTGAAATTAGAAGCAGCCTGTAACGTTATTAATGAGTTTCCGATATTACCCCCGTTCACCCCCTGAATTTAATAACTTACCTACCCTTAGGCGGGTTCTCCATTAGGCGTAAAAACGACCACGTATTGCAATACCGCGTTTTGCTTAAAATTTACGAAATTAAACTATCGTTCTCCTTTTAGATTAATGGGTGTGTGAGAATTTAATTATCAAGCTCCAAGTTTAACATGATACAGTTTCAAACCTTTCAAATATTATGTTTACTTTCAGCAAATAATTTGGGATTAATGAAAAGACTTCATCGAAATTAATTATAATGTTGAAAAAATTAGGTACCGTAGGTATACTTCATTGATAAAAATGAATCCTTCTCGCTTTAGATTATTATTATTCTTTTAAGAACTAGTCTCTTATAGTACATAGTTTATGGTTGCAAATGTTGGAAATACATTACATTAATAATGTAATAGTTGCTTATTATCTGCTAATAGATGGCGCTAATGATCACTGAATTTACCTTACATAATATAATATCAATCGTTCTAACCGTGTTCTAAATGTGAGTTGTATATTATGTGTGTAATCATAAGGTACTCAAGATTAAAAGCATAGACTGAGTGACCCAAACGAGCAAAGAAATAAAAATGTACCTACACATATTCGTATTTTAGGTATAAATTAGAGAAACACAGTTTCAATGAAAAACGGTCCAATTTCGACCCACGGGCGAACACTTGTATTTTTTATTCCACTATTCTTCTTTATTAATCTGAACTGGAAAGCGTAACTAACGCTAACTCCATTTCAAGCCTTTTTTGGTAACTATTTTCACGGCTACATTTAATTGTGTTGTGAACATATTAATCCAATTTGGACACTGGCTATCAATTATATTATATCCGATTAATATATTCGAATATTTCTAATTGAAACTAATTAGTTCAACTATAGAAATCGTTTTCCATTAGTATTTACGAGTATATGTGTTGTTTTCAATTAAACTGGATATAATTTTGAATCAGGTCTAGAATAACCAGTTATAGGTTAAGGGGGCTCCCATAATAATATAACAAACGTGATTTTTAGGCCATTGTTAGGCCGACTCGCACTTGGCCGGTTTGCACTCAAGATGGATCTCAAAGTTAGCTTCAATTTATTAATAAGGACAGCAAAGTTCCAAAGCGGATGTTGCCGTGCCACGCACTCTTAGACCCGCCATGTTAGATGTTACATATAAAAAAAAATAACGGTTTGAAACGATGAATGTTGGTATATTTTAAGCTATTCGTGTCGCGCCAACTCAGCCCTCAGCGGAGTTATAAACGTAGGTACTTAATTTTAGCTCATCCAGTCTGATTTATGGTTCGGATATAAAGACAAATGAATAAACAGAGGTATTCCATTTCGCTTAATGATAAAATTGAAATTATAAATTGCGGGTTTTATTAGGGTCCTTCGTAATGGAGAGCTTTTGTTTTATGTATTATATTTTTAATATTTATTTCTCAAAATACAGTATTTTTACTAAAATTTTGGCGTAAAATGATGCTGACCGGATCAGACTTTAACTCACCGCCGATTTCTTTAAATATTCTTGTTTAAGGGTTATAGTCTTTCTTTTGCGTTAACTCAAAAATCTGTTCAACTCAGTGATTGGACAGATATTGGAAATGTATAATGTCATACTGTAAATCACTACTATAATTATCTTCGCGTAAATTAATAATATCGTATGGAATTACAATCTGTATTTTGTGAAATTAATGTGCTTCCACATATTTCACTCGCATGGAATATTAATTAGATTTGGAAAATAAAATATTTAGAAAATAAAACCATTATTTATTGAAAATAATTAAAAATAAGTCTAAAATTAATAATCAGAACACGATTTTATTCATTTTAGTATAAAATAAATTTTAGAAATTTATTAGTTACATTAAATTTTAATCATTTAGTAAATGTCAATTAAAGTTAACTTACGTACCTTTGTAGCGAAAATTTTTACTGTTTGTAACAAGCACGTTGTTGATTACAGAACTGAAATTTTTCCCAATTTAATCCCGAAAGAGCGTGAAATATTTTCACATTTCATTTTTGTTTCAGAAGCATGCAGCCGATTGGGAAGTGGAACATGAAGGTGAGACAACAATTTCATTTTTACATAGACTTATATCTAAAATTAACATCATTTTCCGGGTATTACGGTAGTACCGTACTCTACATATTATTATCTAGAATAAATGCTGCGTCTAACAATATTTTTTAAGAAATCCATCACTTCAGTCTAGATCTACACGATAATGCATCCATTATAATAATATCTCCTATCTGACTTGTGTATTCAAATAATGTAGCGCGCTATAAGGAAGTTGCAAATTACGTCATTTTGAGGGTCGTTATGGTGTGCTACGCAATAATGCTACGGAATATCGCGCTGCTACGCACATTTGCGACGTAGCAGATTTGCATAAATGAACTGTGTAATAATAATAATATTTGTATCATGTTTGCTGTGTTTGGATTTTTAGTATCAACTTTAGTGACAGATTTTGAAAATATTTTCTCTCTCTCTCTCTCTCTCTTACACTCGTAGGAGTTTACTGAGGTTTACTGAGATTATTAGAATAGGATTCCCTGTGTCATAGGAACCATGGCTACTCATAAAGACTACAATTATAACACCTAGACCATAATTATAAGTCGCGTTACGAAAAAAATCGACTTCAAAGTTATCGTGCAAATACTTAAATATTAGACTTATATGATTTTCCTATGGATGCCGTCGTCAAAACTAGAGCAAAATAAACTGAGGCCCAACAGGAAGTATCAGCTTTCAAATAAAAAAAGAAGGCAACCATTACACCTCACAAGTTATCATGAGTGGTAACTTTCTTACAAATCAAAATTTTAGTAAATTTTTATGCTTTGTTTTGTTGGGCTGTTTCTGCCACCTGCATTATTTGTTAGCCACCGCCATAGGTAGACAGGCGAAGAATGAGACTAGCTTTTAAGTTTACCTTTGCAAAATCTGTTTAAAAAATAAATAAGTGTATGTATTTATAATTATGTTAGCTCTCAGCCATTAGCTGGTTGTATTCGCGTATAATAAGACCAAAACTACGAGTGGGCACACGTAAAGGCTGCTATAAAATCCGAACTAATTCGGGGATAAGTGCCGGCGTACGTTGCTCGTTAAATTCGATCAACCGTTTAAGCTTCGTGTAATAAAAGTACTGGCTTGTACGAACGTACGTGGGTAGTTTTATTTAGGAATTTTATTAGATTTATTTTTGCGAAGGTAATTGAAGTTGGCGTGTTCGACTTGAGAAGTGGTATCGCCGACCTCGATACCGCTCTTGTTTGTATTGATTGGTTAAACTAACTGTTTAAAAATGACAATTTAATACTGGTTGGTAAGAAGTATAAAGCAAGTTCAAAAAAGGAACGTTGAAAAACAATAGTATGTACCTACTAGTAGATTGTCAAAAGTGTTAGAAAAAGGTTTGATAGAATGTATTGTGCTGTTTTATAATATATTAAAGATTCCATTTCGTGTTACTTCCTGCTCATCCCTTCCCTTCCTTGCTACACAAGTGTTTTCCTTCTCGCTGGTCTGAATTTACAAACGTCGCTTGTTTTACGCCGCTTGGATACCAACGATACTTTCTTCGACGAAACAGTATCTGACCCTTTGTTTTACTAGAGGATTAAGTTTTCAAGAACTATTGTTGTCCCACTCAATATAAACATATAGAAATATTGTGCAATAGAGCGACGCCGCATCAACTTAGGTACTAGTTGCTTGTGTAACACATCAATATTAGCATGAGCAAACAAGCCAACCAATTTGTATGCTAACTATGCGATTACATAACCATTCAGCAACAATTTCAGAGTACGGTCAAGTCTGTGCTAATTGGATGGAGTCAACATTAGTTAGATAATAGGTCCGTATACTGACTCTTATGCGTATCTACTATACATTTAGACTTGCTGAGTTCGATCTTGCGTCATAAATTCGTATTGTAGCTATAATTCTTAGGCGCGTAATGAAATAAATACAAAGAAATAATTACCGAGTTAATTCGGAGCTACCATTTAATATTCTGTTATATACAGCCACATCAAAATACTCAACGACATTTACGCAAAATGAATATCATTATCATCCTGTTTTGGTTACTGGTGAAGTGGCCCTAAATTAATTTGGCAGTCATAAAGTACTTGTCTCACATCATGTTTCGAGCGAGTAAGTAGTCATTTTGGCAGTTTTTTCTTATGTAACAAATTTTTGTCTTAACGTACGATTACTTTTAATGTTCTCAAAAGGCATTTGAAGTCCACCAATCGACACTTTGCAACGTTTTTTTTAATTGTGAATGATTAAAGTGTACGTAGTAAACAAGCGAACAGACCACCTGATGTTAGGTGGTCACTGCGACCCATGGACACCCAAGTCGATCTACATATCGAAGAGAAATCCTATCTGAAGTCGTTGTGGAGGTGTTGCTACTGACTGCTAAGGACTGAGATGGTCGCCTCAAATATTATATTTGGCATCAACATCTCAAGAAATTGACACAAGACTTGACTCACGGCGGGTTATGAGGGTAGTAGCAGTGGCACCTTGTGAAGCGAATTGTACAAGTTCTACCATCTACCAAATGATGGACTCTTTCAGTGTCCTAAACACCTCCACCAATCCGCATTGAAGCAGCGTGGTGGAGTAGGCTCCAGGCCTTTCCTGGTTGTGGGGAGAGACCTGTGCCCAGCCGTGGAATATTGAAAGTGTTGTAGGCAAACGCCTTTAATCTCTAAAAGAAGACCTGCTTTTAATCCTTATACAATAATGGGCGATTGCTAATAAAACACTTATAGATCAAGCATTTAAATTCGCTTGAACTTTTCTCTCTCGAAATGCGACGTTACCTTTAAACTATATAAATGATAAAATAAGTCGCTACAGTATCTCGAGACGCGGACCTAATCTCTTTTGTCTGAAGTTGATTACGTTGCGTTGCCAACTCGGCAAATTAAGTCAACTGGAAAACCCTCTGTAACCATAGATACAGCCTTTTCAATATAACGAGCTTACACGAAGTACTTACTTTACGGAATGCACGAGTATGAAAAGTCTTTAGTACTATGCTGATTTTTTGGGATTAGGTTTTTTGATTAATGTGTCAGGCTTTTCAACCGACTTCAAAAAAGGAGGAGGTTCTAAATTGGTCTGCATTTTTTATTTTTATTTTTGTTACCTCATAACTTTCGACTAGGTAAACCGATTTGGATGATTTTTTTTATTTGAAAGATGATGCTTTTGTTATACTTCCTACAATAGCATATCCCATCTCCCAAAATCAATCTCCAAAAAAGAAAACACTTTGGTGACTGTAACTTTATCTTTTGCATCTACATAATACTATACAGCATATCCCCTACTAAAAGAAATTAGTCAACAATAAAACTTGACCATTAAAATTTCAATTTAATCTTACGATATCGTTAGGGCAACATGATTTAATATAAAAATAATTTTATTTTTTACATCTCATAGGAATAAGGTCGTACATTTTAACGTAAATGTTATTGACAACGTGTTAACGACGGAGCATATCCGTTGATAAAGTGTTTCGCTTAACAAAGCATAAACCACTCTCAGTGCCAATGAATAAAGGGCCTTAACGACATTATAATAAATACTAAAATGCATCCGCAGCGCCCCGAGCGCTGCTCGCCATTCGTCATTCAAACTACAGCAGAAATCGTTTTTTTAAATGCCATTGAAAGTCTCTACAAAAAGTGTGAAGTACTTAAAGTATATGGCATAAAAAATTGTATATATTGATAAGAATACAATTATTTTTTAAGTTTTTTCATTGACAACGTTTAATAGTAGAGCACGACTTAATCATGAATTATAATATCATAATGCCGCCAGTGATTTCTGGTTAGCCCAAAGCTATTAAGCTATTAAAGCTTTATATTTTTATAACAAGACACAAATTGATATACCTATGGCAAAAAATAAATAAAAACGTAAATTGTAAGAGTCCTATCAGAAGCCTAAGAAACTTATTTCAACGTCGCCTATTCGGTTATTGTAAATGTAGCAAATATCAGTACAAAGTCACAGCCATCATAATGTACCGACTATTCATCCGGCAACATCCATCCATCCGTACTTCCGCAGTTCAATATTATATTAGCTAGTTTGTACACTCGAGCGTGCACAAACATATCAAGATTCATAACAATATATGTACATATATCCCGTAGGGATGTACGGTTGCCACGCTTATAAATTAAAAAGTTGCACCCAGCATCTTGTCTTCAACCCTTTTTATGTCCCACTGCTGGGCACGGGTCTCTCCCCACAACCGGGGAAGGCCTGGAGCATACTTCACC
>DWAV01001608.1:0-13100 GCA_018231305.1 Noctuana lactifera
TGGTGGAGTATGCTCCAGGCCTTCCCCGGTTGTGGGGAGAGACCCGTGCCCAGCAGTGGGACATAAAAAAAAAAGGGGTTGAATCTGTCACAATGTTACACACCGACCACGCTATCAAATACCTACTCGTCGCTCACTGCTTGCAGGCTTCTGGCTTGTTACTGTATTTTGGTTCGTTGCTTGCGCGTTTTGCTGATTGTCAACGCACTGTAGACGCCGAGAGAACTAGCGCATGCTAATTATAGCGAGCTTACTGGTAGGACGGCTGATATTAATATAATTTTATTTAAATTTGATTCTTCATTCATTTCTGACTATAGGTAATATAGTACTGTTATATCATCAGATACCTGTCAATAGCTTACTGTTCCAGGCTTGTTACTGTTTCGGGTCGTTGTTTGTTCGGTTTGATGTTTGTCAGCGCATTGTAAATGCAGAGAGAACTAGCCCGTTCTAACAATGTCGTGCTTGCTTAATTGTACTAATATGTCTGATACAATATTAAAAGAATATATATGACTGTTCGCTTCAATCACTAATAGTAACTAGATACGCAATTCTTAATAGAAATTAACGTTTCACAATCTGTAGCTGCCAAAAACCGTTTTATTTGAGGCGTCCATATTATTATGGTCCATAATTCGATAAGTAGATAGTTATGATAAATAAATAAATAAGTCCTCATAAGTCGCCAAAGTATCTACGTAAGACTTTAAATAGCCTATTTGAAGTAGGTACTATTCCGTCCCATCTAATATTAGACGTGAGTGTCAATGGGTTGCAATAACCACGTAACATCAGGTCACCTGCAACCGGCACAACCGGCTACCGGCTACAGGCACCGGTCGTTTGCTATTCATTAAAACATCAAATATCCATTTGCAGTTTACTATACTCGTATCTACGCTTGTTACGGTGTTTCTATTCAGTGTTTGCACCTTCTAATGTTTGTTAAGTCGCTGTAGACGTAGTGAGAACAAACGTCTACTAACGTTCTTGAGCTTGCTTGACATATTGAGTCGCTGTCTGTAAATAACCAACAACAACCATCGCAATGTCGTATCTACAAGCATATTGTAATACATACAGAGTAACATAAACCTACAGTATATTTTTATTGTGTTTGTTACAGTGAACTTCACTACTAGGAGTACATTGTTACAACCGTAAAAACTCTCTCTTTCATAATCACATACAGGATATTTGATGTTTGTAATGAACTGGAGAAAATATGAAGAATAGTCCCTTCTAATATATTTACGGTTTTGCATTGCCTTTGTACTTTGTATTTCGTCCTATTTAAAGAGATATAGAGGTTAGCATTACTTGCTTCTTGTAAACGCGGTTGGCTTTAGTATTTTATTAAAATACAGAAAAAGGTAGGATGTAAGTTACTCAAGATATATAAGATGTCAATTAATACCTTAGTTTTAAAATACACAACTTATAGATTCTCAAAATGACACGTTGTCTTTACTTTTAACAAAAATGGCGATTGATTCTAAGCGGTTATGTACTCATACTCGTACCTTTGGTTTCAGAGGGAAAGAAAGCACCCACAAAAACTGTTCGCATAATTCAACACGCGTGCAAATTTATTCACATCTAATTGATGTGTTTGGAATCACTGTCACGCCATATGGCACGCTAAAATGTTTGCCGCATAACATAATATTTGATTTTACGTGTTTGCGTTGTACCCAAAACTGATACATTGTTTATTTGTTACAGATCCCGAGCACAGGCGGAGTGGCGGGCGTAAACAAAATGTGACAAAAGCCGTTAGCAACTGTAGAGTAGCGAAAATGTGTTTCAAAAGAATATTTCACGACGTCACGGGCAATAGAGCTTTTCTGTTAATAATAGTGCTGCTGTGTTTAAAACTGTGTAGCCCCCAGGATTTGAGTGATGAGTTCACTAATGAGGATAGTTTGGATTCCGAGTTGAGTGTGCCAGTGAAGAAAGTAAAGTTCGCGCGGGACGTGGATGCGAGTCCTTGTAGGTTGAGTGAACTGCTCTGTGATACGGGCCAGTGTATATCGTTAGACAAATACTGCAATGGGGAGAACGATTGCGGAGACAAGAGCGACGAACCTACGTCTTGTACACGTAAGTATCATTTGTAATATACACGTTATATATAAGTATATACGTTTTATGAATTTTAAATACCTAATAGAAGCACATTAAGTATATATTATTTAGATTGTAGACCACTTTCACGCATTTGATGGCCACTTGGGCAGAGCAACGTTCTATCGAGAGTTTGCTGTGAACCTTAAAATATGTATAAATATATTAACGACTCATAGACACACCCTCACTATGATTCTCTGTTCTGAGTACAATGGATTCACACGCACTTCCTAACTTCCAATCTAAATTTATCATTTGAACTTTGCTCCGCCGGTAATTGAACATAGAACTCTTCGAATGGCGGACTGGTACGGAAGCCACTACACCACACGGGTCGTCAAAAAAGTAAATATGCTCATTACTATTGTGAGCAATTGTCGCATTATTCAAAATATTTTGGGATGCATTCGATGGAAAAATGCAGAATTCCAATGTTCCATTGACGTTGCTCTGGGTATACAAAGGATCCGTCGTATCTTTGTACAGATCAGTAGCTTCTTTGTGAGGATTTAACAAGATAGCTAGTACCTACTCCTGCATTCGTATTTGTTTCGATTGTAAAGTATCAATATTTGGATCTTCTTTATAAGGTTTACGTATTTTATTAACTTCCCATTACATCTACTCGTATACTAATAATATAAAGCTGAAGAGTTTGTTTGTTTGAACGCGCTAATCTCAGGAACTTCTGGACCGATTTGAAATATTCTTTTAGTGTAAGATAGTCCATTTATCGAGGAAGGCTGTAGGCTATCAAACGTTACGTTGCAATTCTTAACGCGTGTGAAACCGCGGGGAGGTAGTTTAATATAATTTGCTTTGGCCAGCCCGATAAATAACATCTTGTCACCTTTTTTTAAAGACAAGCCGATATAACTATCAGCCTTTAGAAGTGTACTTCTGAAAATAGTCCCCATTAATGAGCGCAACTTTTTCGGACCGGTAACTTATTTTTCCTTATAATAAAGTTTCTTGAAAGAAAACATTACAAAAGTTGGATATCTATATAGAGTAGGTACTTTAACTAATGAGTAAAAGTATAATTAAATCTCCGCGTCATCTCTACGAAAGCACTTTGAAGTTCGGACGTACAAAGATTTGAATAGGAAATGAGCTTAGACGTAACTATTTCTGGATTCAATCGTATGCCCCTAAAGTGGTTGGTTAGCATATATGCAATGGGCGTCTGTGCCTCTAAGTGGTCGTTTAGCATGTTAACGAAATTCCTGTAATACGATTCTGTAGGGTATGTGTATTGTGTGTACGCGCTGATGTATCGGTCGATTGAGTAGAGCAGTAGGTATGTACTGTTAAAACTGTGAATAAAACTGAAATTGACAGTGTATTAGTGAAAAATCTGTATCGAATTAAAATAGAAGACGTCATTTGTAAACTTAGGTACTTATTTGTTCCTCTCAAAATACCTACTGTTTTTATGCACAAAATACACAAATCTCTTTTACTGGACCAAGATAGTTTTAACTGAATATATTATAGAAACTTGAAGTTATAGGTTTTATATTAGGTTTATGTCGAGTGTATATTATATAAACATCCGACAAATTTGGAAAGTGTACTTTAGATAATTTTCATGTACATAGGTATATATTATGTAACTATCTACGAGTATATTATTATATCATAGTTATTATGAGATTGCTCGCCCGAGGCTTGTTCAGCGATGCACTTCGCTTGTTTCATTTGTGAAATATTTATACTAAGTTATGCAGACGTACAGCCAAAAACTACCGCATTTAATGTTTATGGACGCCCATTTTATTTATGCGATCGATATAGAGTGAATGCAAATTTATTTTTGCACAAAAATATATGAAATCTCGTGTCTGTAGTCGAACTATTTCTTAATATAAACAAGTTAAATTAGGAATATAGTTATTACAAGCACAAAACACGATCTTAACCGCGATGCAAGTGTACTAAGGAATTTTGGTATATCGGCATACCAAAGCAAATCTGGGAGCAATTTTCCTACATAAATATAACATGACAGCAAAGTAGGTAAAAGTTTACAAAACGATTATTAGACGATCATATGGGGAGAGCAATGGAAATATTAATTTTATAATTTTACAACAGCTTAGTTACAACGAGCACCGATGCTAATCCCTGAGCGCTTCTTCACTGCTTAGTTATATAATAATATAAACTATATTTTCTTTTAATATTATATTTTGCACGAAAATGGGTCGTCTGATAATATACGTAAGTGAAGATGAGTATCATGCGCAAATGTCTTTTCAGAGAAAAAAAGAAACCTCTTTTCGTACATTATCTCGCATTCAGACTTAAGTTGCGTCATTTTCCTCAAAAATGTTTCTTACAATTTTTTGTACGGAGATACAGAGGTTGGTAGAGTTTAGCTGAGTTATATGTTATTTACGGTTTATATACCTACGTAACTTAAACATTACCATATTGTGTTTGAACTGTTCTGTATTTAACTAAGAGAAGGGAGTAATACTAACCTAACATAGAGTAAGGTCATCTGAGATATTGCATCTTGCATACGTACAAGATTTCAATATGCTAAAATTTTTTATTTATTTACTTCTTTAATCCTTATTGCCACCAAATAAGGATTACAATAAATGGATGTTTTGCTACTTTAAGTTACATTCACATACACAGTTCACAAGTACATACTTGTGAACGAACAGTATCATTTTAACACTTATAAATAAATTTGTATGGAAAAAGCGGCTATGACAATAGAAAAATTGAGTAGCAGACTGTAGCAGACGTAACTTTTAAGTAGCAACAAACATTATTTCAATAGTTTTTGAGAACGTCACCTAATAATATGCTGATGGAGACAAAAAAATCTACAAGTCTTGTGTCTCGAGCCCTTTGTGTGAGACAATTATCTACAGACCAGATCCAACCAGATCCAGGGAAAAACGTATAATGAAACCAAATGGCAAAGGATAGAACTACTGAAACTATCAATAAGATCTTTGCAGGAATTGTGCGGGGAAATTGAATTTCTTCAGTTGGTACGTAATTACGTTGTTACGGCGATAGCTTTTTGTATTTTTATGGTCTTCCTATCTTCTTGGTCAAAAGGACTAAATGCAAAATTATTTTATCGTTTCCCTTGTAATATAGTTAATGCCAAAATACATACATATTTACTTAAATTAAAGAAATATGAATTTGGGTCTTACTACATACATACAATTATATATTATTATCTATCTGTCTCACTTCGCACGTAATTTCTGCTATGATTTTTCATTCGGTTGCTCTGTGAAAGATTTTTTGGTTACGTAATTATACACGAATATGATATATGATTTCATAGTAAATATTGTATTTGTCGGGTTTATGTTGAAATAATCCATTGGTATAGCAATTTACGTGTAAACCTCAAAATTAAATGCAACTTAATCATTTTCAGTTTGCCAATTTGTGTTTTTGCTACGACTTTTATGAAATATTTTAAAACAGTAAATTAATGAAATGCAGTTTGTATAGATACAATTCCATGTTTGCTTGGTCATTTATAATAGCAATATTAATGATTTTCTGCTTTTGTAGTCATGGGATTAACCACATCTGACTTCACCCTAATATTTAATAAGCATAACAATGTATGTGTGTACTCGTATTATTTATTTATTTGTGTGCTGTTTGAATGTTTGTTACGCTGGAACGGTTAGAAAAAATTAATTAACGAATATTTTTAATGGTTACTATTTTTATTATAGTCGAACAAATAAAATAAATTATTAGCACGAGTATGTAACAAAAGAAAGTTAGCTGACTATTAGGTCTTTGTGTCATTCAAATACGCAAAGATTAAGGTATGTAGTGGGTAGTAATCGCCGAATAAATTTTACGTATTTATTCTATTCAGTCGCTTTATGATGTTTAAAATTATTTGTCAAAACTTCAACTAGGGTAACATGCAATCTATTGAAAAGAAATCAATTCTAGTAAAAAATTTTACGTGACCTCGTGATTTCTTTTTATCAACAAAATATTAAGAATACATGATTTTGTTTAATCTACACTCGATATTGATGTATTATATTATGTTTTTGAAGGTTTTTATGTTTTATATAACACTATAAAAATTAAATCTAAAATCGGTAATTTTAGTTTTAATTTGCACCTTCTCTTAAACTATGATAAACTAAAGCCTCGTTCTCATTGATACATGCTAAACATAAAATTTCTAAGTAAGCACATAAAAGTCATTACCATTTACGTACCTATATTCTAAATAACGCCCAGAAGCACAGGTGAACAATAAACCTCCTTTAATTACAGTACGAACGAGCTTTTGCTTTTATCGCTCGCACATAGGTAGTCATTACCCTAAAATATGGGTACAATTAATAAAAAACACGGTACGTTTAATAAGGTGTTAAGTTTACTAAGGGATGTCAGACGTACCAATTTCTTGGTACATGTACCAGTTTATAGGGTCACGTACAATGTACCAAGACAATTCGGTCCTTGTACGAAAAAGTACCTAGATTTGCAGTTGACCAACAGTATAGATAAGACGACTTTCAGTCCATTTCCTTTTTTTAGGCTTCACGTGACAATACACTAGGACAATAGGTGAGTAGGTGTACCAAGTTTTCGTCTTCAATACCAGCTTTTTACCATCTCGGGTACAAGGATTTCGGAGAGGTCGTCTGATATCCCTTTACTATGCAGTATTTCGAAATAGCCGGTAATCAGTCATGATAGTTTAACGCGAATGGTTGTGTTAATGTTGTATATGTGAGTGCTTAATGTTTAATGGTGGTCGTGAGTGACAAAGAAGGATTTTCACCTATTGTCGGTGAGTACAATGGGAATAAAGGGCTCACGATATACGACGTATCGCCTAATGTTTTCTATTTTTTCGGTTATTGTTAGACGCTCCAGATTGTGTTGATGTGAGTGAATACCGGCATTTTGGTGTTTTCTATTGATAGTGGATCCATTGTTTACTTGATATCTATTTGTAATATACTTGTAAATGCTTCGTCACGATCCCATCAGCGTTTTAAAAGCCTATTTTAACGTTTAGCCTTTTTATTGAACTACTCGAGTGGTGTACGGATTTTGTTTGAAGTGAATTCTTTCGGTGCGTGTGTGAAAATGTTACTAGTTTATTTTATGACGTGCGCGCACACAGACATGTACTCGTAGATCCACACCATGGAGTTAGTAAATGTCGCAAGTATTGTAGACTACCAACAAACTAAAAGTAAAGACATCAATGTATTTTTTATGTATATACAATAAAAATAAAGAGATTTTATTTCTTGCCCATTCAAATTACATATTTATAATTATATAGATTTAAAATTATATAAGTTAACATTAAATTATTGTGTTATTAATTTAAAATACAAAAAGAAAGTGAAAGAAACAAAAGAAAGTAATGAATACATGCCTTTTACCAACGTTGACATAATTAGTATGCTAGCCAAACGTGGGAATTTTTATATATAACTAGCTGACCTCGCGAACTTCGTACAGCATATAACATAAAAAACTAAGGGGTGGACCACCCCTAACTTTTAGGGTTATGAAAAATAGATGTTGGCCGATTCTCAGGCCTACCAAATATGCACACAAAATTTCATGAGAATCGGTAGAGCCGTTTCGGAGGAGTACGGTAACAAACATTGTGACATGGAAATTTTATATATTAGATTTACATTTTATATTTAATTAATTTTTTTGTAAACAATGTTAAGCGTCAGATATGCATGTTATGGAGGTATCATGTAACATACGAACTTAAGACACTAGGGTTGAATGTCTAGTCTCTTAAACGTGCGAAATAGTAGAGTCTACTAAAGGTTGTCTGGAGTTTAAAGCATTCTCAGGCTTTCCTTGAGGTATCATGCACAAGACAAGTATTAACTAAACAATGGTACATTGAGAAATGGTGTAGACATGGAGAAATTCTTTATAACTGTTGAAACATTTATAGTGAAACATATAATTTTAATTTATCTGTCTGTAAAATGTCCAAATTTTTTCTATTCCTATTTTGAAAAATTGAAAATTCAAGGTATTAAAATAGGTAATTATTTTGCGAGTTAATCTCTAGTACATTTTATCTTTAGAATTGGAAAATCAGTTTTTATGCAGTTCGTTAATTCAATGTGTTTAAATTATTGAAGAAAACTAATTTCGAAAAGCTAAACTTACTCTTATTTCCAACTGTATTCAGTGGTAAAGACTTGTATAATAATAAAATTGTAAGTGTCATCATACATGTATTCACCGAAAGAAGTTCTCTACGTTATTTTCCATAATATTTTGGAAAGCATGTACATTTTAAACTACCGTACAAGTGTGTCATCTCTTTCAGTATCTGGTTTTGAGTTTTGTTTTGTCTCGAATTCTCACAACTTTAACCTAGTTTCTGTTCACCCCGTTTAATTTCCATTTGTATACTTTTATTATGATACTGAGTATAATAATAAAAATAATGCAAATTATAAAGAACAGAAATTAGAAATCATTTAAAGTTCTCCCGCTGGGATTCGAACCCAGAACCTTCCGAATGGCGAACCTGCATACCCCATTAAAGTACTTTACACCGGTCGTCAGACTAGCTGACCTTGTTCCATCCAAATATAATATTACCAATCAATGGATATCAAATATATCTAATAGATAAACTAATGGTAGCGTCACCTGCCGGGTGCACTTTTGAATCTAAACCATCCAAGACCCACTCGAACACAAAGTGTGTGTGTATATGTGTTTACACATAAACAAAAATCATCAAAATCGGCCCAGTTGTTTAGGAGTTTAGTGACGGACACATTTACAGAATATTATGTATATAAAAAACACATCTCACGATAATAATAATAATAATTATTGAGTAACTTTAAAAAAATGTTTTATTTTGTACAAAAACTTTACTATTTTGTATGTTAGTAGTAGCATGTTTTTGCTATACAATTTTAAACCACAAGTTGCTTCCCATGTGTAGCTAAGTACTTCGCACGAATAAATTATGCGCGAGTAACGCGAACAACTGTTTCCCAGAGCTCTGCACAGCCGCGTCTAAGTGCGCCGTTACTTCAGCGGAATGGATCGTTTGTTACGCGTTGGCATGCGTGCTAAATGAAAAACTCGCTCGCTGACCCCCGAGTATTTTATTGGTCTTAGTTTTTAAGACCTTTTTTGCTTAAAACTATTATAAAAACGCTTAATTTTTCGCAAGTTACGCCGTTCACAGTTACAATGATTTTTTTCGTTACATTAAATATTCAGTTAAGTCTCAGTATAATCAGGGGCCTACAGATAACAGTCGTTAAACCTGGTCGGAGGCCCTTTGGGCGGTTTGACAACATCCGACACGGGTTGACCACTAACCCGTATCCGCATTGGAGCAGCGTGGTGGACTATGTCCTAGGCCTTCCCCGGTTGTGGGGAGAGACCCGTGCCCAACAGCGGGACGTAAAAAGGGTTGAAGGTAGAACATACTCAACCACGCTACTCCGATGCGGATTGGTGGAGGAGTTTGTTCTATTTAAGGTTTATTGTTAGTAACTTTAATTAACTGTAATGATTTTCTTATTCAAACAACTTTCCGTGCGCAGCATAGCATACCATAACATAGCATAGTCATTTTCGTCAGCAAATTATGCACACGTAACGCAAAGTAACGCGTGTGCGTGCCTCTTG
Organism: Noctuana lactifera; assembly: GCA_018231305.1. NCBI lineage: Eukaryota > Metazoa > Arthropoda > Insecta > Lepidoptera > Hesperiidae > Noctuana > Noctuana lactifera. Next base: position 9,814 of record DWAV01001608.1, read on the forward strand.
TAGCACAGTCGCGTTTAAGTACGCCGTAACTTTAGCGATATGGAGCGTTTTTTACGCGTTGGTGTATGTCGGGGCTAAATGAAAAAAATCTCACTGTCCGCCAACGTAGTTTCATTTCGTTTTTCGGACGTATTTTGTATCAAACAGACATTCCTATTCGCGTCCTGTGTTTGCTGTTGTAGATTGTACACTCCGGTTGACAGGCGCCAATGCAATGCTTTGAGGCGTGGTTTACTTATATGACAAAGGGTTTTTAAAAGCACAGTTTTGTAGTATAAAAGTACCGACATTAAAAGAATTGTTTTATTATGAAATTTAATGTATGTTCCAATTGTTGTGCTAATTGCTCATTTGCGTTTTTACAAACCGACATAATAAAGTACTATAGAAACAATAAAATAATTTATCAAAAGTAGGTTAAATAAAGCAACGCGTGTTTTGAACATTTTAGGATAATTATAATTAAGTTGAGTTTATTTGTATGTTAATTGAAATGATAAGGTTTATCCAAATTACAATGAATGCTATAAATTAACAAAATTATTTTAACAATTATTTTTCCTTGTTACGTTGACGTAACAAGTTAAATGAAAACTTGACTGTCAACGTTTCCCGCGTTTATTTGTTAGCATGTTTTTCTTCAAACATACACGGCGTTTGCATTTTAACACTCCGTATGTGCCATGTTGTTTGTCGGTGGCCTCTACGGATATGTTTGACGTGTCACCATACGAGTAAGCCGGGCATAACAATATCCCTCGGGCGTTTTCATGCATTAATTGCAGTCTGTACAGTAGGCTTCTACTAACCCATACCCTAAAATCACACTGACATTTCACCACAACTAGTGGTCTTACGAAAATCTAAAGAAGCGAAAAATGCGAACATTTTTAACTCTTCAGATAAAGCAGGATAATTAAGGATAAGTACATTTGGCTTAAGATGAACGTTAGCGAAATTTTGTCTTCATAGAAATATTTATTTAGACCATCTAAACAACACTTCCGTTACGTTTATAACAGTACAAATTTTTAAGTCCCTTCACTAACTCTTGTGTCGTTCAAACAGTTGCAATAGTTTTCATACACCATTAGTCAAAGAAATTTTTGCTGTCATAATAGAAGTTTAGGTTTTACCTACAATGAAATGAAAAAAAGGGGAATTAAAACGAACAATGATCAGGGGAGTGAACACTTGTCTTATGCTATGTACTTAATGCGCTGTCAGGACGGACAAAAGGCCTTTTTTAAAAGATTGTAAAAATATGGCGGTTGCCTATTGTGCGCTCGCTTTATTTAGGTTCTTTTTACTTCCCATTTTCCTTCCCATTTCCCTATTTTTGTGTTGAAAGGATTAACAATAGTACAAGTGCCACGGGTGATTTTAGCAGCAGTTTAGATAGGACAGCTATTTATATTTTCTTTTACCGTACCTTTTAATTATGGCGGCAAAATTTTGTTACATTATAATTTGAAATTACACTTACACTTCCGAAAAAGAAGCAATACAAAGGCTGATAAAGATTAGAAACTAAAAACTTTAAAAACAAAACAGCATTAAAAATTTTTTTAGCCCAATTTTAGGTACCTACTATCACTTAATTTTAAGCTTTAGATATTCACGAAGGTCATGATTCTCACAAAAAGTGGTCATAAACGTAAGCCTTGGCTATAAGAAAGGAATTTTTAAGCCTCGACCGATCGCTTCGATAGGTTTTATGTACTTTAACAGAATATTCTCTGACCTTGGCATCTTGAGATTCTTAGATTCAAAGAAGATAGCCTAAGTTTTCATTTTATATTAACACTTATTTAATGGTCTTAAGGATAAGTACGACGATTAAATACCTAAATTTTTATCAGTGTTTTTGATTTCATAAGAGGTTTTCCACTGGATATCTTGGAGTCCTCCAAACGCGAGGCTGGCTACCGAGGAGGTTTTAGTGTGGGAAGAGGAATTATAAAACACTAGCCGTGCCTCGCGGTTTCACCCGCGTTAAGAATAGGTAGCGTAAAGCCTTGATAGCCTATAACTTTCCTCATGAATGTAGCTATCATATAGAAAAATAATTTTTCAAATCGGTCCATCAGTTTCGGAGCCTATTCAATACAAACAAACAAATACCAGGTTTTTTGTATCCTTGATGTGCCGTTTATATAATTCAGTTCAGCCTTTATTTATTAAATGCTTTTGTTTCAGCCTGCAACAGAACGTATATGGGGGATGTCGGTCGAACATACGAGTTAGAAGTGAGAAGACCTCGAGAAGACCATCTGCCGTTCGTGTGTCACCTTAACTTCACGGCTACTGGTGGCAATTATGGAGATATTATTCAGGTAGGTACATATTATTTATCTACCTATCTTTTTAGAGTAAAAAAAGATTTATCACAACTTTATTAAACACAGCTGGCGGTTTTTTCTGGGATAATGATGCTAAAGACTCATGCCCATCAATGAGATGTTAATGAGTTAATGATGATAACAAAGATGATGATAAAAATTAACATAACTGATGGAACGTGTACGAAACATACGCATAATTTTCCATAACTTCCATATTTTTCTAAAATAGAGTTACAATTGTAAATTCGCTTTTACGCATAAACTTGTCATTAAAATTAAAAGTGTTCGTCAGTAAATGTCGATAATAATTCAAGCGAAACCATCAATTCTACTTTAGCGATGAAACAAAGTTCATAGAAACTTGATTGGCAAGCCACTGTAGGTACTTTGTATCGAAACTAAAGGTCAAACAACTAAAGTCCAAGATAGTACAGTTTAAGTTAATACTCATCCATCAATTATTTGGACGTCTCGTAACTAAAGATAGATTTTAGAGGTAAATTTATAATCGCATTAATGTTTGCTCTTAAAATATTTCAAGGATTTTGCTTACCTATTGTTAACCTAATATTGGGTTTATATTAAATTTTACAGCTTTACAAAATGTTAATGTTAAACTTATTAAATATATCCGAGCAGATATTTCAATGTATGTCATAGTGTATGTTCTATTGCATTTCGTTCCTTCTTTAGCTGAATTTTGTCCATAAAAAGAAGTAGGAAGTAAGTTAAGTTACACAAAGTCTAACTTCAAAACGATGTGAAATTTAAGAGCTTTTTCTCAAACTTCTATTCATAATGTTGTATTTATAAATAACGAATTTTTGTTACTAAAATATTTTTTTACCCACATAATATTGTTATTATTTAATGAAAACACTATGAATAAACGAATAAATGTAATAGAAAATTATCGAATACTAATCGCAAAATTGTTGTTTC
>DWAV01001609.1:0-13098 GCA_018231305.1 Noctuana lactifera
CAACCGGGACCGACGGCTTAACGTGCCCTCCGAAGCACGGAAGCGCGCGTGATATTTGCCACTAGCGGTCGGTCACCGGCCGCGCCCGACGTTGCTTAACAATGTGATCACTTGCGATCGACACTACTAGCGGGGCTATGCGCGCTTATAGCATATATTGGTTATATTAAGTTTGCCCTCTCCACCAGTCAACCTTGGCGATGGAAAAATGGTGTGGTAGGCGATACAAAACATAATATCGTAATTGGTATTAACGCTAGTAAAAATTTCACTCATAAAATTGCCACACCGGGGATTTTTTGGAAATCAATTTATTAGAAAGAAATTTCAAAAAATCAGTAACAATTCTATGGCAGAAACAGTGGCAGTAGTCACCATTCTAATTTTAATCCAATAGTTTAAAAGCATTTTACACAAAAAACTAGATCGAGAAGTTTTTAAAGAAAATACAGCGACAGAAAAGTGCCTTTCGTTGGTTGCAATAATACATGGTCTCCGTAAAAGCGTATAACACGTTCGCACTTGACACGAGCTCCACATTCCATACATGGTTTATTCATGGAGTAATGGAGGTTAAGTGCTGGATAAGTTGGAAGTAACTAAGAACTTACACAAATAAAATACAATTCTTAATTTAAAAGTTCATAATCTAGCCAAAACACAGCTAAAACTATCACCATTGAATAGTAAGGAAGGATCCACTTTCCATCGCGATTGAAAAACAGTTAAGTAATAGCCAACAGCACTCGCATAAAGAATGCACATAAGCGCTCTCTTCTTTATAACTTTTTGACACTTTCTTAAGCAACTTTTTTATTTTATTCCTATTTCTCTCGTCTACTTACAACTGGTCATACATGATCAGTGCATTACTTGGTTTTCCAATATATGGCTCGTCAGTATTTAATATTCGGATACCTATTTAAAACGAACTGAGATCTGAGACATACAGTTTTTATAATTCACTGCTAGATAATAGACCTCTGCTAGTACGAGTAAGTGATAGCGCCATGTCGCTCGGATAGAAAACAACACTTATTACATTTCACAATATAAGTTGTTGTTGTCTTCTCCGTTTAAGGTAGCCATTGTAGCCAAGCATACTAACAGATTCCTACTCTCTTCCCTGAGGGAGACACCAGAGGAGACAAGAGCACCAAACAATCCGACCCTACGCTGTCTGAATTCAGCGATTTCCTTCTGTCTTTATCAAGTCCATTGGATCAAAGAGCAACCCATGCTCATTTTGCCGAGACGAGAGAAAAAATACTGATTAAAAAGCTATGATACTTCTAAAAAGTGCGAAAATAGTCGTTCAGTGACTGCAATAATACACGACTGTCATAAAACATGTTCACACTTGACTCAAATTCAACATTCCCGGATGGTTTATTCATCGAGACGCGCCTCATGTGAGGGCTGTGTAAAGGAAAATAAATTATTAAGATTTTAACAACAATTTATAAAAATATTCGCTTACAAGAAAGAAGTAGCGTAGACCTCCGCATATATACCTACGAGTAATTATATAATTAATTGCAACATAAAATATCTGCTTGCCAACACTTAACAATGCAATATCTAAACTCTTTGTTTTAAAACATAATATCACTGTATACTTTACACAAAAATGTAACACAAGGTTATATTATACCTAAAATCCTATTAAACACAGGAACTACGCTATTACTGATATTTGGGATGCACAAAGGGTGGCCATAAATAATGATTTATCTCATACCTTTAAGCGTGATCACCACGAAAACAATTTAACAGAATGCTTTTAACTTTTAAACGAAATTTGAACAAACAACAGGCAACACTTGGAATAAAGTACAATACAATAGCTTCTAAAGTTGAATCTTTAGAATGGCGCTGCATCGGCGAGTAATTAATTAAACTGGTTTATTTAAGAAACAACTTCGCACTGCTCGGTAATGATCTAATTTAATTAATTTGAATGTTAGAGTTTATTTTCTGTTGCACCACCTCATAGTAACATTATCCAGATATCCGTTAAAAATATAGGGCGTTTATTCATAATTTTCGTAATCTATATGAATAGCAGAGCATAACTTTAAATAATGAATGGAGATTTCTTTTCTGGATATTTGTGTGTTTCCATGGTACCCACGAGAAAGGAATCCTAGTGTAGAACTAAGAGTGTAAAGCGTTATTTTAGTTCTTTTTATTACTTAAAGTATTGTAAAGTCATAAGATACTTATTACGGTACAGATGAACTACTTAAACTACGATCAAAATCTTTACTTAAGGTTGATATACATTTTTCCAAGTACCTAAACATATAACCAATATTATTAAGTCCATGTAATAAATAGTATTGATTAATAAAATGGGACAAGAAAGAAAATACAGGAACATAACTTATTTTCTTGGCGATAACTAATATTTCTGTAATTAACTCGCTCAGAAGTGCTGATTACGCTGTTTGACGGGTCCCCTCGTCAGCGCCGTTCAAAGCCTTTACTAAGAGACGACGAGCTCATTTCTGCTTGAAATTAAACCATTCACGACGCTAGATTTTACTTAATCTAGTCGACGTTATTGACTTTACTTGACGCTGACATTTTTAAAAGAGAAAATTTGGACAGGAATCACAAAATAAAAGAAATAAATATTTCCGAAGTCCAAGGTTTGATCATCTTTATATTTCTACGGGAACAATTTCAGACAAAACCCTTTCATATAAAAAAAGAATCATTATAATTAGTTTTAGACGACGGAGATATCCGTGAACATACATAAAAAGGGCAAAAAATACATACAGACGAATATTGAACTTTCTCCTTTTTGAAATTAGTAACAAAATAAACAACAATATAACGCGTAACGTGATAAAAAGAAATGCGTACATAAATAGGCGGTCTTATTACGTAAAGCTAATTTCTAAATATAATAAGAACAAATAATATTTAGTACTACCTCCTTCAAACACTTAATCTCATCGCTTTTCTTTCATAATCTCCGGGGGCTCTAAGTCATAATGAGAAGATTAAAAACTCTGGCGAAAAGTAATTGTTTAAGCAGTCCTAGTACATTTTCTTTACGTAGCGCGCCAAAAACTAATTTGTCAGGCCTCACTTTATTTATAACTGACAGTTAGACAATTTATAATAAATCTAATTACATTTCATGAATTTTAGGTTAAAGCTAGATTAACTGTACCTACTTAGTTTAAGTACTTGCCGTATAATAAATATAGAAATACGAATATTATTGAGTTCATCAATCTTGAATGAAAATTTCGCGAACTTAACTAGGAAACAAAATTCTTAACCACTAGGGCATCACTACCTTGTAGCAAAATATTTACTTAATTGCAGTTCGATTACGATCATCCGTTACGGAGTTTCGTTGATCACGTTCAGGACCTTATGATATAGGTAGTGTAGTGTGTACTAGATAGTGTAATAGCTAAAAGCAACAACTATTAAAAATTATCAACGCACTATTTTTATTGCTATCATTTTGGTTGTTACAATGTATCTGCGAACTTTAGGTCAGGTCAATGTTTTATGAGTCCCAATTGAAAACATGTATTACTCTCCAGACAAAAAAAAAGACATTCGTCGGCTAAAATTTAAACGTAATAAAATTCTTGTAAGAATATGTAGTCGTGTACTTATAAAATATGAATTGTTATGTAATTAGTACGAATGCCTACTGTAAACGTAATCATGACTCGCATTTATCTTCTAAAAGTAAAAATACTCTAAAGTACGAGTAGGTAGCTATTTAGCTACGTTTTAGCGAAATTGAAAATGTAATAAAAAGCTAAATGTATAAGTCAACAATTCCAAACTCATTCCACAAAAGAGAAACGATCCGTCAATAACTCCATATGTAATCAAAAAATTCACAAACACGCCGATATTGCTCGAATTCATCAATGAAAGCAATTTCCAATAAATAGGCGGCCAATTTTACTTAATTCTGGTATCGCGATTTATTTCAGCATCAATGATTTATTTGGTAATTTTTGCTATAATTTCTAATAATAATTTTGATTTGCACAAAACTAAGATTATTTATTTTTGTATCTTGATAGGTAGGGATAGTCCTAAATAATTTCATATCTGTAACCGTAACCGATATAAAGTTATTTATATATCCAGATCCGAAATTTCATATCCACAACATCACTACTACTGAAGTACGTTTATTTGACTAACACGCGACCACACCAGCACCCGCATTCGCTTCCACGCTGAAAGACGGCTTACTTTCATAGTCGAAAATGTTACTACAGTGCCGTACTGAAAATTCCCGACTAGTAGCAAATGAAATTTGAATGCACAGTTGCGTTACATGTTAGAAATTTCCAAACTTATTTTCCTAGTCATTTCGGTACAAATATAATGCAATTCCAGTTTTGAAGCGAAACGAAATGTTACGGAAAAGATTTTTTAATCACTTGAAAAATGGAGGAATGAGCGAGCCTGTTTGTGATTCGTTTTAGCTAGACAATGAATTAAAGTACGTTACAAACTATTTCCTTCTTATCATTTTAAAGTTGGTTTTCAAGACAAGATTTAATACTTAAGAATATTTTACCCGAATTGGTAAAAGTGTATGGAATAAAACGTGTTTTCTGTTGAAATCTACCCACAGCGAGTCCCGGAGCGTCCCAAGTTGTGCAGTTGTAAGTTTACGGCATTTCCTAAGGGAAGAGCCATTGAAACTCGTTACGGAATAAATGTCCTGGTTTTGTGGCATTATTTTGTATTTTGTGAAATGTAAAGGAAGAAAAGATAGCAAAAGTTTTGTAATAAATTTATTATTTAATAACTCTTTCTTTAAAATACGCACTCCTGTCCACTGAATAACTGCTTGATCCATAGTAAATACAACATTCCATTGAAGGGGTCCTCTAAGACATTATTAGCAAAACTTTTCTAACTGATATAGCTAACGAAATTGAGAATCTCCTCTTTTATTGAAGTCGGCTAAAAAAATTACGAAATCATTATTTAAACAAATTTGCATAAACTAAACTTAAATTTTTACAAATACTTTAATGGCAATTTAAGAGGTCAAACGAGTTCCCGTCAAAACATTGCGACTGGTTACGTCATAGATTAACCACGTTTATTGCTTTGTAGCCACTTCGAGTTCCGCTTTGTTTTGAGTTACGATTGCATTTTTGGCAGTTTTCCGTTTTTCGTTTTCATTTTACCCGTCTGCGGGATGCGCTTTTTTTTACTTACCGCTATATATCTTTGTTATTTAATATTCCAAGTCGTTGTTTATTTGTTGTTTATTAATTCATTGGTAATAATGACTAAGAGATTAGTAGGACGCCATAACTTTTGTCACCACGGAACTGAGTGAAAGAAAAGATGACAGAATATACCCCTAGACCTTGGGGTAGGTATATTCTTTAAGTATGGAAAGCACTGGAAAGGGCGTCTCGGTATTGATGGGATTTATAATCGATTTTAATTATTTCTTAAGATTGTAAGCGAAAACGATGTAACTCGGTGACGTTATATTCATATTTTTATTTTGTTCTCATTTTTTACCCCTTTATTATTCAAGATATGATAAATTACAAAAATATAGAGCATCGCAGCAAACCATTATCAGTTCAATACATTTTTATGCTAAAATATCGTCCCCAGACGAAGAGATTCCATTCAGCATCCTTGCATAGTCGGTGCATTCCATGCCTCACGGCCGGCGTATAATCGCATAATATTCATCTTACTGTGAAATAATACTAGACGTTGGTTCGAACCTGTTAAATATGCCAAATGCTTGGTGTAAACTACTGCTTCGATTGAGCTAATATTATGAACAACTACAATTTGTATAGCGATGTCAGATCTAACTTATTGTTGCGTCTCTTAACTGGCACATACCTAATATAATTATGTTCTTTCAGCCGTTTTAAGTCCTTGATGTCATCATCTTCAGTCCATTATTGTACTATTGATAGGCTCAGATCTTTTAAAAATATAAAAAGGATTTAAACCATAGTCCACCACAGTAGCTAAGGTAGGCAAATTAATATATATATTAATTATTATTTAGATCTGACTATACCTAAGTCATTTTGCAAACGTTGTCGAGCTTCTTACGTCGAAGTAAACGAAAATGCTTATATTTGATAAAAACTTATTGTATCGGAGATTTACAACTGGATTGCATTGCTTTTGCGGCTTCACTGTTCCGTACAAAAATCTACCGGGATTTCAGTATAACACTATTGGAACCGATGGATTGTAATAGCCACAAAGAAAATCCTAGATAGAGAGCTGTTATTTTGTAAGAAAAGCGCAATAGAACGTTACAATTTTAGCACATAAGTGTGTCAAAATATATCTTACATGTATTTTGCATCTTAAATACTTTTCATAATTCTGTTTAGATACTCAATTTAGTATTATTTTATAACGAATATGGCATCGAACTAGCGAAGCCTCAACATTCATGCATTTTTCACACCTTCCGCTTTCTTAACGATCTAATCTTACACTTTGTAAATATTTAAATTTTATTGTCAGTGTTATAATTCGTTAGGTAAAATTGTAAAGCAAATCCAAAATCAGGTATTTCAGGTAAAAAAACTTTCTGGTAAATAAATACAAATACATCTTCAGACAAGATTTTTCGTTGACCTTTCAAAGCAGCCCCAGTAGCAGCAGCCATAGTACATAAGACAACCCAAACATTCCATTCCACCATAAAACGAGTTTGGGTCTCATAGAGGCACATGAAGAACGTTTCCAATCAGCTCTTCGCAGGACAAAAGCGAGAGGGATCACTTGGCCTTTGTCCAAGCTAAATTGGATTTCGGCCAAGTCACGCCGGGGTTTCATCGAATGCTCCAATAAGTACCTCATTAACGCATTTTTACACTAGGTCCAGCCAGGTATGAATGAGTACTTTCACTTTATGTTATGTTTTCGCTTCTTTAAGATACTATGTTACTTTAATATCCTTGAAATGGCAGAGTGCCAAATTTCGTAGCTATCTAACTAAACTATGGAAGTTGCTTTTATGCTTTCCATCATTTAGAAAAGAAACAGCTGAATAGATTTTGAAGAATAATAGCTTCTTAACTCGAAAGTATTCTTAAACTTTCGATCAAGGTAATCTTTCAAATTGAAACAAACTTCACCAAATCGCTTTATTCCATTAGGAGCATCGACGCCACAGACAAAAATGTCAAACTTATAACACCTCTCTTTTTGCGTAGTGGGTTATAAATTACGATATTATGATTATATCTCCAGTTTTCGAACATCCCTTTTTTTATTGATTTCGTGTCTAACTTGGGATAAAAAAAATTATATTGCAAATAAATCTTCCCATAGCTGCTTATCCAAAATATCAGTAGAATGCTTGTATTTTAAATTTTTTCTTACATGTCAATCTTCTGTGTCACCTTGTTTTATTAAGCCCGTGTCTACCTAGAGTGTCCTGTCTGACGGCTTAGTTTACATAATAAAAAAGTACGTAACATCTACAGAAGGGACTACTCGTATTTGTCATCCATGGAATTTTGAGTTCTAGGTGCCTGAATCTAACCGCATGATATAACGCTTAAAACCTTTATTTGTCCCTCGAACGTAACATCCGCAGGTTGGGATCATCACCACTTTTCAGTCAATGTTGATAAATTATTCATGAAACGCCCCTTCAAAGATCGTCCCGTTCTGAATGAAATATAGTTTGAAGGCGGGCAATCGACTCTTGTTAACTAAAATGTATAAAGGAGCCTCTTCCTACCCGCAAATTGCTTACACCCGAAATATCGACTACGAGACGATATTTCGGCCTTTAACAACACAAATTGCCGTGGAAACCACATTGACTAAGCCTAAATTATCATAACTTCACAAGTATCTATTAAATTTAATAAATTATTGCTAAATAGTTCAATGATGGAGTAATACTGATAAGATTATAAGTTGGTTAAAGCTGTTAAGGCACATAGCTTAAAGATGTAAACTGTATAAAACTACTATAAATATTATAATGTCCTAACAGTACAGCCCAGATACGTGTCTTTCATCTTAAATGAAACGGTGCAATGCAATGACAAATAGAACTGAGGTCGTACGTGAATGTATTGCTACTCACGAGGATTAAGACGTGAGTATCTATACCTACACAATTTTAAAAATACAAATGTGTGTTTGGGAATAGGGGTTGGTAAGTAACGCTAGAAAAAAATTCAATATCGGAGACCGATCAAATGAAATTGATGCTAAAGTTGCTTGTGAGGTGATTTAGCTCATGATTAATAGGGGTCGCTTTCTACTTAACATTAAATAATTTTCATTGCCCGAGCTTCAAATAAGCTTTAACTTAACATCCAATAAATTTGGCGTAATTAGTTGAAATTAATTTAAAGATTCTCAAAAGTAAAATAGGTGATAATCTTGCTCTGTCTCTCTGATGGAGCGTAACATGTAGATACGATTATATCGCCAGTCGGCAATAGTTCGTAGGGAAACCGCTGTTTAAGCTTTTGAGAATTTCTCAACTATTATTGGCATATGCATCATCTTTAAAGCGCTCATACGGGTTCCAACCTTAGCACAGCAAGTTTGAAATTCAGCCAGAAAGCATTTCTGCCATCAATATATCACCGGGTCAAGAACAAACACTTCCAGCGAAAAGATTCCATAATTCATACCATGCTACCAACGGATTCTAAGATACTACATCGGAATTCCAGCTCTTAAAATATATACCTTAGGTAGATACATATAGATACAATTATTATAACGACGTATACTTACTACCATATAGAAATAAAAAAATGCTTTAATTAACACTTACCATCAATAATATGACCAGTAATGATACAATGAATTCCACCAATCCGCATTGGAGCAGCGTGGTATGCTCCACGCCTTCCCCGGTTGTGGGGAGAGACCCTTGAGAGGCTTTTTATGAAAAAGGGTTGAATTCATGCATGCAATGATACAATGATGACACTCTAATCGGATGCAGTGACAGATTCACAGGGGCTAAAGACCTGAAGTCTCCCGTCCAGTCCAAAGTCAATGTAAGTAGTAGCCATAATTATGTTTTGTACTAAGAATCTATTCTCGAGGGGCCCGCTGTTAGTAGTTGGTTAACTTTGTCGTTTGCTGATAAATGCTAAATGCGCCAACGGCAGTCATACATAATGCATGATATTTTGCCCTCGTACAGCTCGTGTTCATATTCTTGCTTAAGTAGACTGCTTAGTTGCGTATCTTTCTATACTTGTGTGTATTTCTGAAACACATTATTATAAGCGAAAATAGATACTTACTATAGTGAAACTAAACTAAAAAGTAAGCCATTTTTCTGTTTATATACATACTTACGAGTAGACTAGAAAGAACAACAGCTTCTGTGCACCGAATTCTGTGTCAAAATTATTTTCTAACATTCTAAGGCATATTTTTTCTTACTTTTTGGTTTGAAGTCGGTTTTAATTTTTTCTTAGTAATTTTTAAGAATATTTTTAAGTAACTTCTGAATGGTCAATAACACTGAAATAATTATCAGAATTAATCTATTTAATTAATTTCTAACGGATAACGCTAGACAACACACAATTTAACGAACCTTGAGGCATAAAACTTTGTACAGAGGTTTCTGTTACAGTTTTAGGCGTTTTTATAGTAAAGGGGTTTAATTGGAAGGGAAGTTTTAATAAACAACGAACAGCCTAAATCAGTATAGCTAGACGCTTTAAACTTTATAGTACTGTGTAATTTTAAATAGAAAAGTGCTATGCAATTTCCATAAATACAGAAATATTAAAGATTTCAGACTTCTTCTAAATTTTAAGAAGCCGCAGTTCTACTTAACTTTCTAATTTTTAACTGCGGGATATTTAGCTTTTAAAGCATATCAGCAAAGTGCACTTCGGAAAGCTGAATTTGAAGCGAGGCCGCATAATTTATCTTTAGTTAGTCACTCAAATGGAAGAATCAGGAATGCAGGCCACTACACTTAATGAAATACTAAATTGTATGCTGTTATAAACGTGATATAAACGTGATAGAACATTATCAGTGCTCATAAGTAACCCTCCATAGTCAGTTTGTTCGTCTATCTAACACTCTGCTACATTAAAAAAATTACTACCTCAAATATTGAAGAAAAAATATGGTTATGGTATTAGACTTTATTTCTCAAAAGAATTTACAGAGAAACTTAATAAAATGTTGAAGTTAACCAACTATTTACTACCATACATTTACATTAACAGCAAAAACGAGCAGTAGTAACTATTTATTTCGTAAGACGTATTGATTTAAACACGCAAGCCGTTAAGGGTTCCAGGCAATTCGGCAAAGTGCACTTTAGCACTGAACAGATCCACGAAGCCGCATTATTTACCCTGATTTACGAGAGGATCAAAAAAATATATCGTCTTTTGTTAGCACCCTTATTTACCATACCAAAGAAGGAACATTTGTAATTGAATTCGAAAATGATGAAGATGCAAGCAGATTCAACAAAACCACGTCTGAATATAATGTAGCTGCCAACTGTTTGCGTTTGAAGTTTCCATGTGATCGTAATAAATTCACTGTTACGGTTTATATAACGATACGATAATATAAATGTATATATAAAAAAAACACAAAACAGACAATACTTTTGCTTGCCAGCATAGCCTATCTTATTTTACTAACATTATTATGTGCACTGAACATGACTGATAGATAGCTAAACCTATCAGTCACGAAATGAAATATTCTCGAAAGAAATATTCAGAGGCCTTAGACATCTAAAATTACACAGGTGATGTATAAAATTTTTCACCTAGTTCTTATTACAAAATATACGGCGGAATAATAAATCATGTCGAAGGGGAGTCTGCGGCACGAAAACATTTTTCGCATAATGACATACAAACCTGAGGTGGTATCTGTCGCAATAAAGTAGAGAGCGTAGATTAAAAGTGACTCAAGAGAAAAATGCTACCCTCCCGCCATGTTGTTACGCAGGAAAGCCGGAGGGAAAGCCGTCAGCTACAGCCATAACGTTTTCTTATCAAGACAACACAGTGGCTACCAATACACAGCCTTCTTACGTTATGTTACTCGAACTTTAGGAAAAATGCCTCTTCCATTACTCTCGCCTAACGAAAATGTAAATTGTGTGTGTTATAAATTCAGCAATGTATAAACAACATTAACTGACACATTCTGCTTTAAGTAACTAAGATGTTTAAGTCACGAAGACGAAGACTTGATAAACATAATAAAACTATTCCCAGTGGATCCCCAGTTGGTCTGAAAAACTGTCATTTATATAATTTTATAAGCTTATGCTCATTTTTATACTTACTTCGAGCGTTGACTTCATTCACAGATAAAACCGACTTCAAGCGTAGAAGTAAGAAATAATCTAAGTTTTCTCTCTCTTGTTCTGCGATTAACCACTATTAGAAACAATATTCTTCAATCAAACTTGTTCTATTACTATCCATTTGGTTATCTGTATCTCCGAACCCCATGATTAAGTCGATAGGTATGCATTTTTTTTCGAATACAGTAATATAAATAATTCTCATCGGTTTCAAAAAATAATACGTCCCTACTAAAAAGCCAAAACAAAAGCTGTTAGACTCATGACACAATGTATACACAACATTATAATGAGGTTAAAAAACTTTGAATATCACTTTAGAATCGAATTAATCAAGATATCCCTGTTCCATTGTGAGTTTATCGTCAAAGTTATTGTACGACCCAAATCCTCAATGAATAACAAATCAGATGTCATGTATATTAGGTATAATACTATATCTGTCTTTCATTTCAAGCGAAAAGCCTTTTGTTAGTATAATTCAGTTGATTGCTCTATGTTTGAACTCAATTAAGACTTCCAACTGACATAGGACATAGACACATTCATAATTACAAGAAGATAATAATATTTATCGTATAATGTCCGTATAAAGAGCTTATATTATTAAAAAACCAAATGAAAGCCAAAGTCGGTTTCCGTTAAACTAAAACATTAAAAAGTAATAATTAATTTATTGTAGTATATACTATATAAGTAAAAAAAAGTTACTTTCTGTGTTGTCTACTAACCTATACTTCTACAAATCCGCATTGGAGCAGCGTGGAGAAGGATTCTCGACTAGGCTTTCGTCAGATCATTTATTGTATGTCATTATTGTTGGTTCCCCAAATAAAAATAAAATATACCTAAAATAAAATAAAAGACAGTAAGACCCTTAGAACCGCCCTTGTAACTAGATCTAATTTCAAAGAAGATAATAATATCACTTTTTTTTTTGTAATCATGTTGTCTCCGAATTTTGTTTGTGACATTTGTATTAAACTGAAAAGTAAAAGGAGTTATATATCTCGTTTCAAGAGTAAACATAATCGAAAAAATTATTTCAGAAGCAATGTCAAAGAAACCCTGTATGTCGGCAACATTTCATATTTATTTATTTCTGTGCTTATTTGATTCATGCGCATGATCTTTCAAATATGTGTAGCTACTCTTGTAGTTTAAACTTTAAAGTATAAAGTAATTAAAACAATACGTTCATGGTCCTCATCTGCAAAATTAAATTAATATACATAGCTTGATATAAAACTAATTTTTGTAAGAAAGTATACTTAAAATAAATAAAAAAACGATTTTTTCCGCTTATACCTAAAAACTGTACTAGATGAAATGCAAAATTGCATAGTTGTTTTTTTTTTGTAGTTACACAACATGGTTACAAATTATACAAGTATTGCTGATTTAGTAATATAGGGATTAAAACTAATATAATAATAAACTATGTAATAAAATCAAAACAGTGAGGCGATGCACAAGGTCATCTAGAACAACTGTCAACACCACTCGCAGTTGTCAACCCGAGCGTAGCACATGACGCGAAATTTATTTGTCGGGGCGGAAATAGCTTCGTCAAGAGTAAAATGGCAAATACCAATAACGGTTCCATATTGCCTCGATGCTGTTCTAACTGTATTTTCGCTCGTTGCTACTCTTTTCAGCGTAATTAAAAAATGACGCCTAATACTAATAGGCTCTCACAAGTATTCCCTGTGTCGTGGGAGCCATGGAGACACAAAGACAATAAC
>DWAV01001610.1:0-13094 GCA_018231305.1 Noctuana lactifera
TTCCCGCCAATTTTCACTTGACAGATTATATAAGTGAAATGTCAAAAAGTTAAAATTTCATTTTATTTTTCTTAAATCTATTGTTTTCTTAAATATATATTTTTTTAATTTTTTCGATACGTTTTCTGAAATGGATTTTAATTACTGTGCCAAAAGTAATAATAATACCTTTTTCTGCATATTCAAAATTTTAAAGTCATTTCCGTGCAAACGTTTATAAATCAATTAAGGTATTAAGTCTTAAACTATCAATAGAATATCGACAATATCCGAGTACTAAAATATGTAACATGATATAAAACCAGTAAAAAAGTAAGTATAATTCGGAATTCAAGCAAAACATTTGAATAATGCTAATGACATAAGTAACATAACACTAGTCACGTGCGTTCCACTGCACACGGCGAAAGTAAAAGTAACGGCACACTCAGGTCGCGGGCCTACCTCGAGGCATCATACATTGCCGGTCACTGCACACGCGTCGACAATTACCGTCAATTTGAACGAGTAATGTGCAGCGTGTCATGCGAGATTGTAGTCATGTTGATAGATATTACATAAAATTATGAAGGAATGAGTAAATAGGCTGTGTGAACTATGACCCAGGTTTTATGCCGCGGCCTAGTATCGCAGTTTGCTTTTCTGCGTACGCCGTGAGGTACCTACGCCTTTCCGAGTACAATACCGCTGGAACGCTTTCTTTTAATCTTCAACCGTGAAGTTTCTCTCGGATTAAATCATAAGTAAGGCTCGGCATGCGCTCATTAATATGGATAACTTCACTGAATGCAGAAATGAACATATGGCACAGAGTTACGTTTGTACACAATGTTTACATAATTTATTAATTATGTTAGTGTAACATATGCAGATGTAATGTCTACCAAAATAGTAGATAATTTAAACTAATCGTTCCTACATTTAATATAAATTAAAATTAGCTTGCACGTATTTAAACTGCGCCTCCGCGACAACTTAGGTACGAGTATAATTACCGGAACTAAAATCGTGGCTACATCAAAAGCATAAAATTAACATAGAATAATTGACTTAAGTATAGTTAATATGACGAATGAATTTGCTAAACACGAACAGGCAGATATCAAAGAAATAAACTGAGCTCACATAAATACCTAATCGAAGGATACATTCGGTTTACATGTAACGAAACGTTTGAAATGCAATTATATTAATAAGACCTTTTGAGTTTATGTTTCATACAGAAACAACATTACTAATATTACGGAGATACGGGAGATATTAGATCCAAAGGATGAAAGCGTTGGCGAGATGAAAGAAATGAGAGAGCATTTTATAAATTAACCTTTTGTTAGAATCCGAGCGAAAAGCTTCGCAACAAGACACGATGATTTAAGGTAGAAGGTGGCACAAGTAATTTTAGTAGTTATAATGAAATTTTACTCTGGGTCATTACTATAGCAGCAATTTTTTCTATTCTTCGAAAGGTTAGGATGAATATTGAACCTCAGATATTATTATGTACTACCTGATGTTATTTATAACTGAAAATGGACACCTAGATGCTTCTGGATATAAATGGGTGTTGATTCTTTCCAACTGCAATAAGTCTATTACCTAATAGCTAATTAATTACGTAGATATACAGTTTGTAATTTAACAATTATTAGCCTTCCACGAATAGTTTTACTAATACATGGCCAACAGTTCATACTCGGAAGTAAAGAGTGAGAGAGTTCAGCGAAACCAAAAAATGTAAGTGTTTAGGCTTGTATGACATGCTCCAATGTAACTTGGTTACTATTTGCATGTTTAATACTATAAATATATTTTAAGACCTATAAAAGTATTCAACTGAAATAAATAAATCTCAAATGGATTTCCTGCTTCGGTGAATGACGAAACCGCAAGCGATGTAAGCACTAGCCTGCTCCGCATGGATGTCATTCACGAGAACACTAATGATGATCACCAAAACATCGCGGCTACAATAGGACATTAGAGAAATGTCGCGACTACATTGTCTGTGCTTGTAAGAAAGCGGTGAAACTGCCTAAACGCAAATTATTAATGCTAGCCAATGAGAACATGTAGGTTTTGCGAACCACAATGGCGCTAGGTGAGATAATTAACAATAACACGCTGCAAGAACCGGTGATGGATTATTAATAATTTGTTCAACATAGCAACCGTAATGCCGCGGAATATTAAGCTTATTTGTCACACTACATGTTTAACAATGATGGACCTAAAATGACGCCTTGCGAAATCCTTTGTTTATTAGGTATATTGTTTCATTAAAGTTGTTGTATTAAAGTTTTAAGTATTTAAGTAAACCGCTTAATATCTAGTTAGCACTTGAATATAACTATTCCCACACCCTGTCAACGTTGTTTACGTAAAAATCTAATGGGGTACGAAAATATCTGATGAATTTTATTGAGGAAGTCTTTTCGTAATGAGCATGCAGTGAACTTTAATAACGTTTTCTTTCGATGAACACGAAGAATCGACGTATCTATAGGAGGAAGCGGTAAAAGATTATTATCTGTAAGCTTTTCTCATTGATCTTAATCGTGAGAAAAGATTTGATAGCATCGATTACTTTTTTAACAAGTGATTTAATGAGTTATTATCATATGAAGTGAAAAGGCTTTGATTGAAACTTTCATAACGTTTCGGCCGTGATAATGTTACGATCTGCTATTCATTTCTAGAAGTAAGTTCAATGAGTGAATTGACCACCGATGTCGAAGTGCTGTATTACACTTACCGTAATAACTATTTTACTTACATTAATAAATATTTTACCTGTAAGAGAACCTGGAACTATAGCTTGATTATTGATATTCCGTGACGACGAAATAATCAAGTTTATTTATTTGTTGAGGAATGCCAACGAGACGCACATTTTACATTCGTTCAAATACAATATTTATGACATTTTAACACGGCTTACATACATACATAGATTACAATATCTAATATATAAAATTTCCATGTCACAATGTTAGTTACCGTACTCCTCCGAAACTGCTCGACCGATTTTTACCAAATTTTATACGCGTATTCAGTAGGTCTGAGAATCGGCCAACATCTATTTTTCATACCCCTAAATGTTAAGGGTGGTCCACCCCTTAGTTTTTCATTTTTATGATAACATAACATTTAAATGCGGTACGAAGTTCGCGGTGTCAGCTAGTATATACGAGTATATATTTGTTCTAAATCTAACGTTACCTATAAAATTTGTGAAATTTAACAGTTATGTTTACCTACTGTAATCCGAAAAATATTTGACAATTTGTTTTTTGAAATTATACTCATTATCATAAAATATATCTAGATCAAGAGGATTGGGCATATGATTATACAATCTTGTTATTCTGGACAAGGGAGAACTACGACCTAGGTTAGTGCGATAAGAAGTTGCTTACAATTAGAAGATATTATTAAATTAAAACGATTATGAATGTTATATTCGTAACTTCACCAATTAAGGCAAAGTTTGGTAAACTTAGACCTAATAGTTCAGTACGCGCAAGGTGGGTTTGTTAAGTATGTTTGGTTGTTCTATTTTTGTAGAAGAGAAAATCTAAATAGCAGCCAAATACTAAGCTGAGGCAACATCGGCAAACAAAACAGTAAATAGCCGAAGGTTTTACATACGAGTAGTTATGCTATTCCATTTGAATTTGCCGCGAGTGCGTAATGGGCAAACAGCGCAGTGCGTCCAACTTAACTTCTAAGCGTTACATCAGCGGAAATATTGTACGCCCTTGACCCTCTTACTTTCTATTGCTTATCTTTGTCCTTGTGATGTATTGTGTTCAATATCTATTTAAACTCCGAACTATTGACATTATTTTTATATTGGAACTTAGAACAAGTATTATTTTCTACAATACGTGAAGCGAAAAGTTTCGATTTCTTTATAAGAATGTTATGGTCACAGAGAAGGGTGATATTTTGGTATATTTTTGTTATACGCACGGGAGTAGGCTAAATCAATCATTTTAATATTTGTATGTCACTGAACTTTAATGATACCAAGTACCTATTTAGGTAGAACACGAAGGAGAATAATTACAATATAGAATTTTTAATTCATACTTTTTGTATACGAAACAAGTGCTTTTAATATTTGTAAAATAGAGCTTTATTAAAATAGAACCGAATTTAGAAATTCTTCTATCGCGCTATTGCTTGTTATTTTTATTTTCTGGTATTTACGTGTTCAATGTTTGAACTCTGTACGATGTTTATTATTTTTAAATTCCCATTGCTTGTGTCAGTAGTAAAGGAATTTCTGTTAATAATCAAATGCCAAAGATAAAACGACATTTTTATGAAGTCAAAGCGAGTAAGAGATCAAAGTGAAGTGTTCTGTGACCTTTAAGCAACGCTGTTTATGTTTCTGACAGACATACTCGAAGCTTTTCAAATGTTTATAAAATATTTTTAAATTGTACAAAATAAGAAAAGCAAATTATTTAACACAACGAGTAAAAGGTATTTTTACCTATGGTAGGTGTAATTTTGGATCCGAGAGCAGTCCTTAATGTTGAAATTCATTTTTGTCGGGAAACCGCTGGATCCACAATGCACAGGACGGGATGGAGTGGCGCCATTTGAGGCCTGTTCCACCAGTGGACCTCCAAAGGCTGATGGATGAATGGATGGATAAATTTTTGTCGGAAAAGCGCTAAAAAGGATACCCATCGCTTCAAAACTAGATTATTCTAAAACTTGTTGACGACAAAGAGCAATCGACTTAGAAAGAAGGCTTTGTTCTCGGACGGAATGTGCCGAGTGTCCGGCGCGCGCTCCACAACACTCCACGTTGCCAAGAGGGTCAACAAGCGTTTGGCCCCACTTTGAAACGCTTCGGCCGAGCTCGACAATTAATTCATTATAAAAGCTAGCAAATAAAAAAAAATCTAATGATTTAATGACCGGCAAATTGTATTGTGGAGACTCAGATTAATAGTAGTACTGCTATCAGGTACATAGGCTGCTACCAGGTACGTTGGACCAGTTTCGTTTTAGGAAAATTATTGGCCGCCTCATGACCTCAAATGCATCACGGTAGAAACTAGGTATTAAGGGATGCTTCACCGACAGCTTGCATTGACTCGTACAACCACTTCCGAGATCCAGATAAGATAGAAGATGCTAGTCTAGAAGAAGCCGGAGGACATTACCGTCAATGCACAATAGGATGCTGAGTGCAAAGTGGTGTTGCGTCACACCGATTTGCGGTGCGTTGCGTCACCGCCCACGACCCACGACGCGGCGCAGCGCGCCGCAGCCCAGCCGGCAGCCGTCATCGTCATAGGTCGACATCTCAAATTTGTTATAATTTCCGTTTTGTTATTGAATTTTGACAGGTTAATAACGTATTTCATGGTGGCTTGGTGGCGGAAATCGAGTTTGAAATCGAAGTGAATACGAACGAGAACAAAGTTTGTGATTCTCATAAATAAAAGTGAAGATTTTTGTTATAATATCATTAAATTATTTAGTTTATAACAATGTTGATTAAGAAATACATTATTTGCCAAACTGTAATGTCGTTAGTCGGCAGCAGTCGAGAACTGATGAAAATGTTACAATTTTTTTGTTAAACTGAATCGATGGACCGATGAAAGTACCTTAGTAAAAAGTACAATTTTTTTTATAATTACTAACTGTAAATCATGTATGTATGTAATGTAGATATTGAAAATAATGTTTAAGTTTCACGGGTGTTGTTATGTACTGATATTGTCACAATAACCCTGATATAGAACACTCGGTCACCGCCATGACATGGAGGAATTTGTCACAAGTCACAAGTGATGTAGTAACTAGTCACACGAATCTGTGTGAATTATGATAATAAGGTTGTATCAATACTGTTGAAAGAAACACTGACATAATTTCTCCAACGTCATGACAAATTGTTAACATCAATAGATATTAATGAGTCGTTATCATACTTTTATTCCAACATTTAAAGGTCATTTTATAATCAGAAGATATTACATTTGCTACGAATTCCATTAATTCTTGAGGGCTTTGTAAGAATTTTTCTATTTAATTTTTCCCACGTCAGTATGTATTTGCTTTTAAACAAATATTATTACAGTGCGTTTGTATTAATAACAATAATTTACTTCAACTATTTATTCATTGAGATATTTCCTCTTGACGTCGATTTTCAACTTAAGTTAATATAATATTTTTTAATTACCTTTTTATTTGTGTTTGAGTGAACATCCATACATATTGAATTAGTAGGTAACTTTCTTTTTGAAGTCTACTGCTTAGTTTTTAAAGTCATTTTCGTATAATAATTAACGTGTCAGAGCAGTTAGGTACTATATGAGCTTTACAATAAAATAGTGCCTTATAAATCTACTGATTTAAATCTTCACCCTAAAACAGAAAGTTCTTATAATTATTGTAGCCTCGAGACTGAAGCGGTATCTAGGTACTTAATATTCAGAAGACTCAGCGAGCTTTTACCAATAAATACAAGGTTTTAGTGTTTAAAGGCAGTAAGAGGAAGCCACTCGAATAAATTCCTTTATCATTTCATCCTTTAAAGGAGTTGCTATAAGCAATTACAACACAAGTTGACATATATCAGTGCGTCAATAACAATTAAAAGTTTTGAAGGTTTGCGAGCATTCAGTTGCTTCATTAACTACTTCACAAGTAATCAACTCTTGTACTCAACTGATGTATCAACTGTAAATTAAAATTTTCACTTCCTTAGATTTTGCCGTCGCAGTTTTGTTTACTGGTATCGAATGCAACCCAGCTTTATTTGTCACCTAGTCTTACTTAAAAAAAACATAATATTGAGGCCCATCAGATACATAATATTAAAGATATAATAAGGTTCGTTTAATTTATTTAACGTTTTAGTAAATACCAAAAATACAACTTTACCGTCCTAGGGCGAAAAGGTGTTAAGCATAAAAGATAGAAGGTGATAAATAAAATTGTTTTCTAATCGATATAGTTGCGAAAGTGGCGCAGTGTTGCCCGCATGTGCTCTGTGGCTAACTATTTATATTAATTTCCCAACAATAAAAGTATAGCGCAAACTTCATGCATGAGCCTATGGTGAAATTGATTATAGGCACCATATTAAAATTTCGATGTTGATCACGGAAGCCGTTGCCCTTAATAGGCAGACTCATGGTACTGAACATGCAATTGAACTATCATTAAACCTTTCAGGTAGAAAAATCTTACCAAATATCATTTACATAATTTTTGGAACTTAACTGGCACTTATTTTTTTTATTGAAATTATTGTCAAGAATATCGCAAGCAAAATTAAAGAAAAACAATTTAAGAAATATAAGGTTAAAGAAAATGATTTTGTTATCTTTCACGGTCTGGTTTTCTAAGTATTAATTAACTCTGTGCTTTTAATATTTGTGGTTGCTGGTACTGGAAAAGTGGTACGGAATTTTGTTTCCGGTTTTTCGGTAAAAAAAGTACTGAAATTTTTATTATTTCTTAACTAGGTATTTGGGTCGTCTAATAATTCTTTTTGTGGTATTATAATCTTAGTTGCGATATTGTTGTGAATTTTATTTTTGCATATTTACATATTTTAAGTTAGTCACGGTATTAAAATTATTTATAGGATGTTGATAAGACAATTAGTTGCATAATATTATTTATGTTGATGATGCAACATTTTATTTAAAATATATTTACCTACTAAAATATTTAAAAACGTTTGGACACTGAAAAAAGAACTTTATATTTTTTTGATTTGGTATTTAATCAAAAATATAATTAACAGTTATTATAGCAGATAATTGAATTGATACACTTACCACAAGTTTCATATGAGCCATCTTATCGTATGTTCGAAGATCAGTTCTGCAAAAGATTACTTCAGTTACTCTACTGCAAAAGCACTCCACGCTCCTTTATATTTTATTCATTTTATGTAAAGTCATTTGTGGTCAGGAAATTACTTCTTAAAACAAAAGACAATCATAGGGTTTCCAATACAACGCACGGTTTTCTTTCAAATTAACGGTCTTGATAACGGTTACTCAGTGAACTAATTTTTTTTTTTATTGTAATCAATAAATTTCATCTTATTCGTAATTTAAATATTATATTAATAAAATTATTAAAAAAATATGTTTTTGTAATTTACTTTTATAAAATGTACAGGTGCACATTTATTTATCCGATTTATAAACGCACATGTCCACAGAATATTTACTCACCGTTAAATCACAGTATTCGAATCACAGATAAAAAAATAAATTCACTGTCGCTCCGGCGATAAAGCTTTGAAAAGTAAAAAGTGTGGTGGATGCGCGGCTCGCACTGTTGCCAGCACTGCCGTCGCGTCTTCTCTATATATGTAGGCCCCCCTCTAGCCCCATACCACGTGCATCATCTCATTATTATGTTCTAATTTAAGTTTATCACATAAAACCGACTATTAAGTATTTACGGGTTACGTGAATGCTGAAAACTGAATGTTTCTGTATCTAAAAGTATGGGCTGTCCATTAGTGAAAGTAGCATACATTTAGGCAAGTCGGTAGTTGGTACTGTATGAAAATAATGCGTTTAATTATTTAATAGACTTGAAATTTTATTTTATTGAACACGCTCCAACACGCACTTTTGCACTAACTTTGCACAGCTTTGCACTACCTTTTACCATTATGACACCAATGGAAAAAAAAAATTATAAAATGTTTTTACTCAAATAATATTATCATTAAAATTCTTACAACGTATTGATGTTTTAAATGTTTTAAATTGTTGATTTTCTAGAAAACAATTTATGGTAGAATAAAGGTTATTTTTATTGAAATAAAATATTTTCTATTCCATAATGACAACACAGGATTTTACAACGTAAACCTAATTCTAGTACCCGGAACTTGTATAAAATCAATGTCTATAATTAGCAGCAGTAATGAACCATAATAAGGTTGTTTTTAATTTTCCCGCACATATAGGGAAAAGCCGCATACAAATAGCTTTCAGGTAGAATATTGTTCTGGTATGTAATTATGAGTCATGCGCGTTGCCTTAACAGTAACTTCTACAAGGATTTTGACTTGGAGCCCGTAGGGGCTCCTTAAAATAAGTAAAATGTGGGAATCTCCGCTGATATATGTAAATAACTCATAAACAAATAAATAAAATTAAACTTTATTTATCTTTGACGGATATTCCATTCCAGAACCATTAAGGTTCTGTTATTGCTTCCTGTTAAGTTACTGATAATGTTATGTATAATAAAATGAATTTCTTTCTCCAAAGTCACCTTTACTACGCTTTATAATAACATGTACTGAGCTTAGAGGTAAATTTGGTTCTATTTAAGATTTAATATGAATGTTAATAGGTGCGGTGCGGTGCGGTAAAGATGTACCTACTACCTACCTACTGTGCACAGCGTTGAGCGCGCTTCTATTAAAGTGTACGTTGATGAATTTGCTTACAGAATTTTATAATTTTTTTTATACTGTCTTACTTACTTGATACATTTTTTAGCTGTGTTTTACATTTTTATGGCTGTTTAAATACATTTTAACGAAGTAATATTCATACTACATAAGTACATACTAACCCAGATGTACCTTACTTCATGGTCACACTAGTGTTGGCAGGTTTATCAGATGACACGCGGGCAAGGTGACGGCTACGCGGAGTACGCGGTACTGTTTAACAGTCAGTAGTCACATCCTCCCTGACCGTCCACTGTTGAAGTTCATCGTCCGGTTAACAGCACTACTTTTGGTGTTCGTACATTACCGAGACTTTATAGACATTTTTTTTGTTTAACCTTTTAAGCATTTTGAAAGACAATTGCGAAAAATTATAGCTAAGAATTATGAACCAAAATCACCAATCTTAGTTACTTTTGCATTAGTAACATATTATCTATACTAATATACTAATATTACAAAGAGGTAAGATTTTATTGTTTGTTTGTTTGTATTGAATAGGCTCCGAAGCTATTGAACCGATTTGAAAAATTCTTTTTCTATATGATAGCTACATTCATGAGGAAGGTTATACATAGGCTATCAAGCATTACGCTACTATTCATAACGCGGGTGAAACTTCGTGGCACAGCTAGTATTAAATAGTTTAAAACTTTAAATTCTTAACGACGTTCAAAGGAACTAAAATTTCCTACGCTTCCTATCCATTAGAGGTGACTGCGGAGGGATTCATTTTATAGTAATAACACGATATTATTTTAAAGTAGAATTTTATATACTCGTAGCTACTTAGCAGGTTTTCATTTTAAGGTCCTTAATGGTAAGTGCAATTTATCAGAATTGAAATTCTATCTGAGCTCTAACGTGGAATAGTTGATACTTCTTAAAGACATCTAGCAGTCAGCTGACGTTGTAAGGACTTAAAGACTTTAAGAAGAAGGTAGGATGTATATTGTACATTATTAAATAATAAAATGTAACTGTTTATTGAATCCTTATTGGAGCGTGGTTGAGTATGCTCCAGGTCTTCCCAGGTTATGGGGAGAGACCCGTGTCCAGCAGTGGGACATATAAAGGGTTGAAGGCAACTGTGTATTGAAGTAAGAGTTAAAACAAGCCAAACCGCCCCTACAGCTTATAGTAG
The DNA here is from genome assembly GCA_018231305.1 of Noctuana lactifera. NCBI lineage: Eukaryota > Metazoa > Arthropoda > Insecta > Lepidoptera > Hesperiidae > Noctuana > Noctuana lactifera. The sequence goes on from DWAV01001610.1 coordinate 10,617, forward strand.
ATACCTAGTACTAACACATTACTAGTGCGGAGTAGCTTATTTTAGCCAGTAGTCATAAATGTTAGGTGTAAGCTGGAATGGATAGTACGAACGAGAGCAAACTGTTATCTGGCCGTGTTGTGATTAACTTCTGTACTATCTCAAGCGACAAGGGATAAACTAATTTTGCTTAAGACATTTTACTTAGAACTTGAGAATTCAAAAGTTTGTACTTCATATTGAATAAGAAAAAGTTTCATGTGTGAAAATAACGCTTTTGAATTTTTTTTCTGTCTTCATTGTGCTCTACCGAATGAAGCTATTTCCGCTGACTCCAACGGTTAGAAATATGATCGTACCTTCTTGCGAAGATTGAAAATCTAATGCAGTTGTTAAATTCAGTATTTAAGTAAATTGTATATAGTAATGCTTTATAATTATTTATAAGTACTACGTGACCACGTGTTAAAAATTGAATTAAATGTATCTTCTTTTATAATAAAAACTAGAATTTCATTTTTAATATGTCACTTCAGGACGAAATACTATAAGTGTAGGTACTCTATACTTTTATTTCGACAATATTTTTATCGATCCATCCGTTTGCAATGCTTCTATAACTCTTTCGCTTTAGGAGCAGAGATATAAGCGAAAATGCTCGCGAAAATATTTTTTTAAAAGTTTTCCTCGTGTTTTGCCCTACTAGTAGATCGCGGTTGAACACCGCCATATCCATCGCACTCGGTAATATCGTAGCTCGTTGGTGAATAAAATAAAAGCTCTTTGTGGATTATGTCGTAGTAAAGAAACATTTCTTAGCTACGTTTTATTATTCAATGAAGAGGTTTCTAGCAAACAGTTACCGCCAAGATTAAACTAACACTAGTTTTGGTAGTCATATTCACCATATTGTTGAGAAACTCTGGAAAAATATATATTTAGTTTGTCAGATTTCACCAGCACTGATAAAATAAGAAAAAAATTATTTAATTAATAGAGAATATGAAATGAAGGCTTCTTCCTGCTCTACGATTTTGCGTTATCACCTTCAACCGCCGCCTAGAAACGGATCTGCGCGTCAAATCGTGATGTGAATGGGAAGGGAGACACGAACTTATCTGGACATCGCGGGTTTCAAATTTAGTGCATGTACTCGTACCTGTCTAACCATCAAATGTACAAGCTTTGATTTGGATATGTTGCGAAATCCATTGCGTGTGCAAGGCATTGCTTTTATGAACAAACAATAATACATAATAATATGAGACTGACATAGAATAAATAATTATAATCTTTATTTCTGTAAACCGAAATTACAGTTATAATACTCAGTGATTTACCAATGTTCTATTAAGCCCAGAATGTGCCTGTGTTGAAAGACACCGCTGTTCCATAAATTAACTATTTAATTAGGTACTTAACATAGAACATTAAATTATATAATGGTGTGTGTGTCAATAACTGATTTTCACTTATAACTACATTTCTACGTCCGAATATGTAAGAGATTTTAACAATTTAACTCTATTGAATAAGTAACGTAATCGAGGCGTCCCTTTAAATTTATTCGGAAAAGTAAGAGTATAAAGTATAATAATATTTAATTAGGAATAATGCATTAAATTACATAAAGCATCAACATAGTTTCCCTATATCGTACGAATTTGGTACAAACAGACCATAATTATGATCGTTATAACATTATAAGATAACTCCGTAGTTTCGGGTGTGAAGTGACTTTGGTGTATGGTTTCTTTACTGAAGTTGCGTAAAATTCTCAGCTTGATATTTGTTCTGTGCAATTACCATTGATCGCCACCGCTAGTACCGCTACTGTTGCCAAACAGCCACGGAGCAGCGTAATGAGGGAGTGCATAGAAATGAGGCTCAGCTTGTATACACATTGCGTTTTCGGATGTTTCGTGCCGAACTGTAAGGGTTGTCACCCTAGAAGGTAGTTTTTTTTTAATATACCTACTTTTGTACACACAAAACGATTGATTTGATTAGGTAGGTACACGTGTAAGAAATTATAAATAAATAATTAGTATAAAATAAATAATTTAAATAAATATAGTTGAGAGATCTTACTTTTTCATTGTATAGGTAGTCAATACTTAAATCCTTTTTAAAAAATAACGCATTCAAAGTGTCACTTTTATTTTGACTATCTGTATCATATCTGTATCTGATTTGTTTATATATGTAGGTATCCTAATTTACTTAGTTTTAATTCTAAACAAACTAATTAATTTGTTTAAATAATAAAGTTGTCAAGTGACATCTATATTATTGGCAGTATTTTATTATTAATTTTTGGCCTACTTTTCTATGAAATTAGTTTCATATCCACCCGTCCTCGGCTAATTCTAATTACAAATTTCTATCATTCGACAGCCCTACGCTTCGTTATGTATAGATACGAGTAATTTAGTTGTAAAACATACACGAGTGGTCGCAGGAGGCGGAGCAGGTCAAACAGCCGTCAAATATAACTAC
>DWAV01001611.1:0-13090 GCA_018231305.1 Noctuana lactifera
AAGCCATGCTCAAAGTTTTTGTATACTTATATATTATTTTTATAAGTACAATAAACCCAAGATCCTTTTGCCCTTTTATTTCTCTCCTTAATAGTTGGGTAGATGGTTTGGTAGGTCAGTTCTATTATGTATAAAAATATAACATATTATTATTATCTAAGTATTACAAAATAAACTGTATGAAAATATATTATAGGTATTTCATAGCACTGCTACATTGTTATGTTTCGTGACTATCACTATACCGCGTTCTGCGGCAACTCATGATTACCCTCATGACGGCCTCGTTAACGTACGAAACCAGAAGAAAATTCCCGAAAAATACACATTTTTAAGCAGTATTTCTATGATATGAGAATTGCTTTTTTTATATAAATAAATAAATTGATAAAATTCAAGAAAAATAATTCGAAACGGCGGTCCTCTAAAGAAAATTAATAAATAAGCGATTGAGACCACTTTTATTAGCCTATACAAAGCTATCTTTGAGAACCACAATGTAATGCCGGAATTGGAAACACATAGCTCAGAATTCTTAGCCTGATTCATTAAGCTGTATATAACGAAGTTTGGTTGCCGAATGATCCAGTATCATAGTGTCACGTACCATCACGATGTCGTCCTCAAAGGTCAGTGAAACCTTGGCATTTTATTACTTTTCTTATTTTTTGTTCATGGGTAGAAATTCGACCGAAAGCTGTTTTATAATAACATAGTCCATATTTGTTACAAAAAGTTTAAAATAACGAGATTCACATGGTGAAGCAAGTTCTTGTCTTTTAGTTGGGGAGTTGTGAATGCCGGAGAAACTTTATTTGAGGCGACCATGTCAGTCCTCAACAAAAGCAATGCATACCACGTACGACCTCAGATAGGACTTTTCTCCTATTTGAAGCTGAACGTGCTTGTACATGGCTCGCAGTAACCACTTTACATCAGGTAGCCTGCATGCTTTATAGTATTATTATAACATGGGCAGTTAGACTTTATTTAACGTATTAGTATTAATTTTTATTTCTAATGTGTACATGTTTCAATTCTTGTAAGAATTAGTGTATTCATGTAGTATGTAAGTATATAGCATTTTTTTATCCTTTGCTGAACTCTGAGATCATACTGTAGCGAGCTGATCTAAGGTTAATGACCAATCCTGGCCTGAATGATTACATTTTACAATAATGTTAATGTTCTCCACTAACCCTAATTCTAGGCCTTTACTAACTTACTATAAAAAAAAACAGAAATATTTTTCCATCCCTAATCTATGTTAAATCGTAAGTAAGTAATTGTTTAAGTAATTGACAACAGTAGTTTATAAAAACTAGGACCGACCGTGACCCACAACAATAACTAATAAGCCAATACTCACAAACATAATTTTATTATTTTCCAGATCATTATCGCAACCACAGCAATAATACTATCACTGATCTTCGCCGTTTCTGGTCACCCCCCGTACGGCTATGGTGGTGATTTTGGACAGTTTGGTGGAGGCTACTCCGGAGTGTACGGAATAGGATATGGAGATGGATTCGGCCATAGGCATTATGGCCATGATCATGGCCATGGACATGGGTACGGCCATAGGCACTATGGTCACGATCATGGCTATGGACATGGGTTCGGAGACAGTTACGGATATGGTGGATTTGATAACTACGGAGGATATGGCTTCGGGTTCGGACGTTAAATAATTACAATAACATAAACTAAATTCGAAATATCTTACAACTACAACTACAACTAAATCTGATTTAAAAAAAAACAGGCTCAACAACGCTAAGTTTAAGCGTACATGCGTTCAGGTTTTTATACGTATGACATTATCAAATAAAACTAGATTTTAATACTTATTTTACATATTTTATTTTAGTATCTAAATCCCTTAATTATTATAACGCTAGTGGCTCAGTTAGCTGGTTAAGGTTTGGCGGGCTACCAGAAAGCATCTGTGATAACACCTGAAGCATTACCGAACCAAAGTATAGCATGAAACGTGTTCCTCTCATCAAAAGGCCAGGAGGTCCAGTCTTTCCGCCTATACCTGGTATGGGTAATGTTGGCTCTATTATGGGAATTAAAACTGGTTGTTCCACTACCGTTGGTGGTTCAACTATAGGCACAGGCAGTGGTTCAACTTTAATCTCTTCCACCACTTTTGGTACCTCAACTATAGGCGTTTCAACCTTTACATCATCCTCAGAAATAGATTCATGTACGGGAGCCACTACTAATGCATTCAATGGAACGACGCTCGAAATATCAGTATGTAGTTTTGAAACACCTTCTAGTTTCTCTACAGGAGACACATCAACATGTGTATGCATTGGTTGAATTATCGGTATCTCTTCTTTAGGTGGTGGGGGTTGAACTGCGATTTCTGTGGGAACTGAAGTAACAACCACTTTTGGTTCTAAAGGAACCACTGGTGCAGGTTGTACAAAACTACCTGCAGTTTGTAAAGACGGTGCTATTATTATGCTAGGGTTAATAGGAAAAACAGACGATTCATGTATACCGGCACCAATTATACTTTTTGGGTCAATAACAGGAACTTCCTCCACAGCTTCTACTACTGGAGCAGGGTTTTGAATTACTTCGCCTTCTGAATTGAGGTCTAGATTGTGTTTGACACTGGTAAGTAGCCCAGGAAATTTACCACTTTCTTCATTATCAAATGTCACTTCATTTACACTGTACAATTTATCAATCGTAGAATCAACCTCCCTTTTTACAATATCATGCTTGATACCAATCATCTTAAATGGGAACCATTTCTCTTTAAAAAATGATATATGCTTAAAGGGAATAGCACTGATCTCCATCTCATAGTTCTTTTTGAAACTTAATCCTTTGAATATGGGCTTGGAACTCACTATTTTTAAACACTGAACTATGAAGATAAATACGAGAAACTGCAAAGAGAAGTTTTATAAATTATAATAAATGAATGTATTTAAAGAAACACCATTTTTAAAGAGCTGACAGTACATTACCTGATTCAACGAATTCATGTTGCTGAGACTAGAATTGAAACTGAAGAATCTGACGTAGTGATCCTTTTTAAATAACCATTTTCTCCGTTAATTGGCTGCACGAGATTATCTTAAGAATAAACGATTGGGACGACCTTTAGGAGAGCACGCTAGGAAAACTCTTATTCTACTGCCCAATAACCAGGTTAAGGTTTCTGTAACATCTTTAAATGGAAATTGAGTAAACATCTGCTTGGAAAATCTTTAACTGTATATAACGATAAAAGGAATATTAGTAATTTAAACTTGGGCAACTTAATTCAAAAAATTCGGGGTTATCTGGTTATAAAGCAAAATAAAGCATAAAATATCTAGTATTTAAGCAATTAGTTACACACCTAAAATTCTACTTTACTAAATTACCTAACAATATTAGATATGCTGAAAACGTATTTTTTAATAAATACCTACTTAAGAATGAATAACTATATAGTTAAGATATTCCATTCCGTAACAGACTACATGAAGACGTACGTAACTAAGTATAACACGTTTTGAATGAATTTATAGTTGCCAATTAGATTAAAACATTAAATATTGCTTAGTAATTATTGTATTAGGCGTTATTTATGCCTTATTGTTGAATATCCACGCAAAACGTGAACTTAATAATTTATTTTCATTGCTAATTATATTAAACTAGGACAATTATAATTCAGACATAAGGACGAAAGTATTCGTGACAAGCATGCTATAAACAAAGACAATGTGAACTATTCGAAAGTAGGTACATTGACACCGGTTTCCAAAACACGCACGGAATATTTATCAATTTCCGTTTAAATAGTGAAACTTGTTTTCCAAAACTTTAGTGAATGCGGGAACCAGATCTGCGTACGATGTTGCATAATGTTAATAGCTTTTACGCAACTGAGACCCGCTCTTTTATAAAGAAATTAGCTATTTGCATGTGGCTTTAAAATGCCGGTTTAAAAGCAAAGAATCGTCCCGTCCACTTTTCGGATACCTTTATATGGCATCAAAGAGATTATACCTAACCTTAACCTTACAGATACTTTATTTATGTTATATATTTATAGAAATATTTGTTACGCTAGAGGATCGGAGGGGCTGTTCTAATAGGGGTCAGTCACGTTGCGTGGGTGTTTTTTGGTTAATAGAAGAATATGGTTTTGAAAATCATGTAAGTACAATACATGATTTACAAAAATAAAAAGAAATTAGGTACTTTACAAAATGACAACAATTGTAATTCAGGCAGTTTATGCACTTTATAGTTCACTCAATTGAGCACATTATTTTTAGAACAACATATTGAACATATTGAATTTCAAATACTTAATTACGGGAATGTTCAAATTAACTAATATTTTGAATAACTAGTAGTTAAACATTATGATTGCAAAATTACTACATATTTTCTAAACAGTGCGAGGAATCTCAGTATGATATTTATTCTTATACTCGCATCAATATAATTGAAGAACCTATTATATTAGAGCTTTAAAGGCCTTTTGCAATAATGCACCACTCTTTAACACAAGAAAGGGAAATGGTAGTCACATCAACTACGCTACAAGACGCTTGACAGTTGTAAAAGGAAGCAGTGAGAAGTGGTAGTTCCTTATACTGATTGTAGTGATTGTATACAAACCACAAACGTTATTAAATTATTAAGGAAAAAATTTAAACGGTATGACATTAATAAATATGTTCAAGTGATCTTAAGTTAATTTAATTGTGTGAAGTTTATTTATATTGAAATGAAAGAACATTATTTTGTATTTGTTGGACGTTACTTTATGAAAAATTAAAGGTAATTCATCAATTTTATTACTATCCATGTATAATTTTACATTAATATTACATTATAGATGGACTATTTGATATACCTACCGATTAATTATTTAAAACAAAGTAAGTTTTGTATTAGTAGGTCAAACAAAACAATATCCAAATGTAGGTACCTACATACATATATAAATATGAAATATTGTACCTATATCTACTCTATATAATTATAATACATGTTATCTATTCTAATTATTTACTAACTTAATATTTACTAGCCCTTTTTAACACTTTTCAGGGCCATGGCAGCAAGATTGATTCTACTGATTGCGCTATTCATTATGTTGATATATCACACGAACTGTAACATTTTGGAATCTATTCTTGAGCGCATTTTGAACCCAAATCAAAGTTCACAGCGAGGCATGTCCGATATTATATCAAGATATCTCGACTATTTATACCCGAAAGACGACACTGAAACATCAATTATGAAGGAGATTTTCACATTACTATCTGAAGACAGGCCACCCAGTATTGACAACACACTAGATGCAATAGATTACCTACTTCGGTGAACTAAGTGTAACGAAGTGAAACTCTAGTTTCTAAAGGAAAACACTATAGTGTATCAGATCAGATTCTATTCTCGTAATAACATCAATTTGAAAACAAGGTGTAAAAGTACTTACGTAAAAGTGCTTAGGTCTTAGGTTACATTCGAAGCCATTAGTTATAATTATTTTATTAATATTTATAAGATAGAAATACTGAGGTTTTGTACACGAAACAAAAAAACAAGTAGAGGGAAGTGCCAATCACTTATTAATAGCGTGACGCGTATGAGCCTATAGCGGCATATATAATTATAATAAGTATATGATTCAGGGGCAATTGTCATTGTTGTTAAGTAAAAAAGCATATTGATGCTGATTATTTAATGTCACAAGTACCTACTGTTTATTTCCAAAATTGAAGTCAATATTTTTATCATTTTTATTTCAATGGAAAACATGTGATAGGATTAAAATGATTGCAGTATTGATCTACAACTAAGAGTCCAGAAAAAAATTTTCTATCCATAGATTATGTCAAATCGAAGACAGATTGAATATTGAGAACGGCCGTTACTGAAATAGTGAAATGGACAGAGAATTTGGTGTACATTTACTATAACAATATTATAAGAAAAATATCAAGTGTAGCATTTACCCAATTGTGTATAATAATATGAAATGTAGTGTTCAAACATAGGTTCATTTTTGTTTTATTTATCTCCAACAAGTTATCCAAATTATGGACCTTTAGCAGGTTAGGTACCTATAGGTATGGCTAAAGTTATTTGGTTAATTTGAAACATTGCTATTGCGAATAGTCTATATTTAATATTAGCTATAAGATTAAAATAGTACTTCTTTATAATCATCATGTTTAAAATTACCTTAAGGTAAAATAAATCAAACATTTAATCATTTCATTACTTTATTAGACTTTATAATATAGATTTTGCCTATAAGCGCCTGTAAAATTAATGCACTTGCATTGTAACTTTTTAACATTGGTTAAACTGAAACTTATTTATTTTTACAGGCGCTTGTGAAGAGGGTGTCATAAATTAGAACAATTTTATGTAGGTATCTACTTACTCGTATTTAAGTGACTAAAAATAATAAATAGTTCACAGTTAAAGAAATATGTATGCTGCATGGACCAGAGGAGCGATCACGGGATTAAAGTAAAAAAAGCTGGTTTTACATTATCAATTAGACCACTTAGGTAAGTACCTACAAAAAAGGTTGTAGTTACACGGCGTTATTTCATAGATTCCTCATGACTTGTAGACATCTTTTATGTTTTCGATTCTATGGTTAACTCTATGATCTATATGGTTTAATCTAGTAATCATTTCTTCTAAAAACAATTGACTTACATAATATATTACTTATTATTATCACAAATCTTTGGTCCAAGGTAAGATTCTGATACAGGAATTTCTTTCAGCATCTCTGTTTTTCCTGAAGGTATCAGAATTTCTTCGTTTGAATCTGATGAAATTTTTCCATGGTAATTCCCAACAGGAGGTCTGCGTGAATTCGTAAAAGGTCCATCGAAATAGCCACATTCCAAGCGATTCCCAACTAAACGGCATCCGTTCTTTAAATCTTTAAAACCTGTTGCAGTAGGGAGGCCTACATTTCTATCGAACCCACACAACAATCGATCACCTACAACTCTGCAATTCTTTGCATCAAAATCGTATGGACAGCACCGCTTTCGTGGCTTGTGAACCGGTCGGTTGGTTGGACTTAAAGTGGAGTCAATTTCATTGAGATGCTGCCCTTTAAAATCAGGTTGTGTAGGGTTTCCCTGGCAATAACAGTTCTTTGTTTTCACCGTTGGAAACGTCACTAGAAAAAACTGTACTTTTTTTAGTTTGTACTTACTACATTATAATATTGTGACAACAATCAGAAATCTTGAAATATCCAATTAAAATACTTACCAACACCAATCTAGCATAACATCTGAGCATTTCTCTTATCACAAATCGAATAAAGCAGTATTTTTAATTAAGTCGATATGCATTTTGGTGACTTGTAAATGCTACAGATGGAAAAAAAGTCACAAGTTCACAAAATAAGCCTCAGTAGATACAACATCGATGTTTCCACGCCACGTCAATATACTTCTCTTAATATTACCTACTTGTTTGTATTGATCTGCGGACGTTATTAACAATATTATCTATCCCTTTTTTGTAGGTGAACAATGCTAATGAAAAATTCGATTTCAAGATATAATATTATTCAGCGTACATAATAGGTACTTATAATTTTACATTAATTTCTACTATGTCTTAGTCATAGTATAGTAATACAATAACAGAACTAGTTATACATACATGTATATTTAAAAACACGGAAATAACAAGGTTAATGATACTGTTGTGACTAAAACAGTTAAAAGTTTTACCAGCAACAAAGAGCAATAAAATATGTCAACGCCTAGGTACATTTAAGAATAAATTAACAGTATGTTGGAGAGTTAACAGTTGTAGGTACAATTTTAATAAACTCTTTGAAGGAAATAGGTACCTACGTCTTTGAAGGAAATAGGTACCTACGTATGTACAGAATATAAGTATTTGCAATAAAACAAAGGAATTAATAGGTTTGTCCAGTCCAGTATCTTCATCAACTCTTAACACATTTAAAACAACGCGTCCTTGTGGTTTGTTGTTACTAAAAATAGTGAAATAAAACTATTTTAAGCAAAAATGAAAACCGGCTTCCATTTAAAAATCATGGCCTTTTTAAGATACTTTTTTTACAGTATGGACAATATACTTGAAATTGAACATGAGAATCCATTGGTTACAATTCTGACACACACCACTTAACGCTAACTATAACCGCTTGCACACTAATTTACATTAAGTACTCAAAACAATAAAAGATATATAAAACAACTCAATGTTTTTGTCAAAATTTTCATCATTTTAATTACGTATTCCAAAAAAAAGTGATACGTATAAAATTGTTTTTGCTCACTCTACCAACAGGTTCATGCGAGAGTTACGAGCGTAAATTCATTAAACTCGATGATTTTCCTCATTTTTTCTTCAAATACAATGTCAATGCTATTTTTGGTAAGTTGTGTTGTTACTCTACAAGTTAATAAAAAATTGAAATAAATTAGGACGAGGCAGAAACAACAACTCTAAAATACTACGTTATCACTTCTACCAATGTGATACAAAATAATACTAGCTTTGACTACTGATTATATTAGGTACCTACTAGCGACCCGCCCCAGCTTCGCACGGGTGCAATGCTGATACTAAATACACTACAGAAAAACTGTGAACGTTTATACATAGGTACTATAGGTAAACCTTCCTCTTCAATCACTCTATCTATTAAAGAAAAACCGCATCAAAATCTGTTGCGTAGTGTTAATGATTTAAACATGTATACGTAGTGATATAGGAACAGAGTAAGAGACTTTGTTTTATACTATGTAGTAATACCAAGAATAAATATTTCAACATGAAAGAATCCAATACCCTTCATTGTTAGAGTACGTTTTTCTACTTGCAGATTAAAGTATTTGGGATGTTTACTGATATATTAACCTTTGCATCACCTGCACCAAAGCTAGGACCTATGCTGTTTGATCCTCTTATATATGAAGCAGTCAAATTTGTTAAAAAAATCAATCCACAACCCAAGACGTTGATTGAAAAATCGCGTCGATTCTTACACACGCCCGACAAATCTAATGTAACAGTAGAAAAACCTTGTCTGAGATATGATTTCGATGATAAATTATGCAAGTTACTAAGCGATCGAATTTTATGTGGATATAACAAAAATTTGGGAAAGTTCAAAGATTCCGAGGCAGTTACTGATATGGGTAAGCTTTGTTATTTTGCATTTTTTGATTCCTTTGAGATAATAATTGATAAATGTTTTTTTAATACTCGAAATCTCATATATGTATAAGGCAAGAGTATGCATATGTACATTCTTGTCGAGGGTGCTTGCCGTTAGCGGGCCACGTTACCTTATGCTTATATTGAAGTCAAATGCACCCTTATTTAATGTTAAAAAACCTAAATACTTTCTAATTATCTAAAGGTAATGGGTGCCATACACGTGGCGAGAGAATTGAATGCGGGTACTTAGTCGCGCCTTTCATAAACCCACGTAGACCATCGGCAAACAGTCCTCAAGAAAAGCAAGACCAACGCAAGATTGTAAATAACTCCTCCCCTACGAAGTTAGTAAGTTCGGCTTCAGTCAATGTTAAAGACTCCTTTCAAACAATTGCTACAAAAGAACTCCCAACTGAAACATCTCCAACCGAAATGTGGACTTCAACTGTAACATCAACTTTAAGCGGAACATTGCCCTCAATTGAATCTTCGACTTCATCTGAAAGGTTATCTTCTACTGACATATCGTCTCCAACTGTATCGTCCACAACAGAAAAATCAACTGCAATTCTAACTACTCTCTCAACTAAGATTGCAATAGATAAAACTTCTGATCCTTCTTTGATGACAACAGTGGAAACAACAAAAAGTTTAATGACTTTTACATCATCAGCAAGAACAACAATATCAATAATCACAACAGATGCAGAACATAACACAAATAATCAGAAATCACAATTTAGGTGTGTAGATAAAATAACAAATTTGTTTTGTTATGATGTTAAATAACAATAAAAAAATATATGAAATAAGTACACATGAAATTGTGTTAAGATTTAGTCGAAAGAGAAAATTAAAAGTTGCATTACTTTTACAAACAATTATGCATCAAGGCCGAAAACCCGAGAATCCACTTACATTCCATATTGTTAACCTTTTCCTCTATAGCTTTTTTCTCCTTTTCCCACTTAATTTATGTGATATATGTCACTGTATGTCACTCTCAGATGTGACACACACATGCATTGAACGGGGAATTACAACTAAAGGCGAAGATGGGTTTTTAATATTAGTCTTCAATTAACTACTTCACATACTTTGAATGCATTATAAAGCACTTAATTTATTTATATGGTACATTGTGTAGGATAACTACAATATCTATACATTTAAAAATGTATTAATGTATTTAAATTATAACTAATATTTTAATTAATATTTTATTTTATTACTTATAATACATTGTTATTCACCTATCCACCTTATATAATGTTAATCTATACCAAAATTTAGGTTAGGTTAGGTTTCTTTTATCATTCATGAGTAGCAAACGAGCATGCAGCCTATCAGTGAACTTTATAAGCTCTACCACCTACTAAAGGTTATTTTAGGTTAGTTTAAATTAAAACAGGAAGCCAGTTCAACGGGACAGCTAAAAAAAATCTAGTTTTGACCTTGAAAATTAAATATGCGGGCATTTTACCCATCATATTCGTTATCAGCGCTTCGAAACACATAGCTGTACTAAAATTTAGCTCAATCGGAGGGATGGCTTCTAAAAAATAGAGGGTGAGAGAGAAACGGACGAGTGCCCAAGCCACCCTGATTAGATCATCACCAGATGTGAAATGATGATATCGCGACTATTATCTATGACATTTGTGACCGTTTTGTTAAGAGTAGTTGCGCATAATCTGCACAGCAAGTTTTTGACACTCAAAAAACGACAAGGATATTATAAATTCTAATTGATTTTCTATCGTCAGAGATGCGTTCTGGTGTTTATTATAAAAATATAGATGAAAAGATAAGAAAGATATTAATACCAGGCGTATTAATATCGTTCTTATCTCCTTTTTGAAAGCTTTAAAGATATTTCCCATCGGTTATTTACCTGCTTCAATCCGCTTAGTCACTTAGTCACTGGGGGGTGTGACCTGTGAGTTCTTACGTGTATATAAATAGGTCGCCGTGGACCACAGCTGACATACGTTTGCAGAATTCGCGAAGATGAAAACTGTGAGTAGCTCGTCTTCATATTTGTGTCGGACTTTAACCATTATGTAGGACTGTTTTATTCAAGTGTTACATAGACCTCGTTAATAGATAGCACTGAAGTTAAACTGAGGCTAACATATAGTATAGTATATTAATTAATGCAATATTTTAAATACTTTATTTATTTTCATATTGTTAAATACTATTTATAATTTAAATATTGTTGTCGAAATTAGTAGAAAACAAATTTCAAATCTTAAAATAAAAACTATAAATATTATAATTTGATGATTATGTCGTATGTCTTAATTTAATTCTCTATGAGAGCAAAACTTCATAAAAAGTGAATAATTTAAACAATACCTACTTACATTGGAAATGACAAAAAAATTTTAGGTGGGTTATTATTTGAATTATTGTTTTAAATTTAAAAATTCTCATTAATAATAAATATCACTCAATAACAAAAATATAAAAATCATTCATACATACGAGTATTACTTTATTAGTAAGTAGTAATTTTAAAAGAATATGGTACTAAGTGCTTAATTGTATAAATATTGATCGAAGATAAAACAAAATCTCGTCAGTATACTGTCACTATATTTTGTATATTCTTATTATGATGTACTTAATACATTTTATTTATGAAAATCGTCACGTGTAGGTTACGCTACAGTGCTAATTAAACTTGTTTTTGACTTGACTTGACTAAAATTGTTTTTTTAAATGAACACTTCAATTCATTTCAGTTAATGTGTGTGGCATTGTTCTTCTGCGTGTTCATGGTATACGCTTCGGCGTTCCCTGAGATACCGATTGCGGCCGCACCAGCAGCTCCGCAAGGGGACTTGACGGCAGAAGAAAGCGCGTGGCACGGCCGGGGTTACGGGCATGGCTGGGGACATGGCGGGTACGGCGGCGGATGGGGGGGACATGGCGGTGGATGGGGGGGACACCATGGAGGCTGGGGCGGACACCACGGAGGCTGGGGGGGATACTATGGAGGTCGGGGTTACGGCGGCTGGAGAGGAGGCTGGGGACGCTAAATAATTATTTATAGAATGCGATTGATTTTTGGACTTACATTTCTGTTACTTTGTACCTTCATTACGTATAAGCCTTATCTGTGATGTGTTTTCTACTGCAATAAAACTATGAATACATCGTTAGATTTTTATTTTAACCGACACATATGAGAATCTGAATTAATATTTAATTTAATGACTTAAATTAACATCATACTTCAGAACGCTATAGCGGAAATACATCAATAATAACTCCTCACACTCAAAACACCACACTAGGATTCTTTGGGTTGTGGTCCAATTACACATACACCCAGACAGGAAAAAGAAATCCATCATTTAAACTTAAGAAACAGAGAACAAAGTTTCTGCCGAAAGGCAACATGCAGCCTAAACCAGTAGACTTAAAAAGCATAAAATTTTGTACAGGGACTCTCTGATATAAAAATAATTGTGAAATCTAATCACAAATTTTTATTCATTATAAAGCATTTTGTATACACTGGATGGACGTTAAATAATACGGTGCAATGGTTTTAAGCGCCCTTTTTTCTAAGGTAGACCGGAAGAAAAAAGCCGGCTGAAAAAAACTCTCGGCACTCCTTTAAAATCAAGTGTATAAATGACAAATTATTAACTATACAGTTATAGCTTTAGCCAGATAGTGAGCACACGTCGCAACAATCGCACGAGCAAAATTCACCTTCTCTAGGGATCCTCCCTTAAGAGTTAGGGAAGGTAAGAGTTTTTTTTTATGACATGACAGACGAGCATGCAGGCCACCTGATGTTAAGTGGTCGCTGCCGCCCATGGACATGAAATTATTTTTTTGTAATTAT
>DWAV01001612.1:0-13087 GCA_018231305.1 Noctuana lactifera
TAGTTGGCAACATTTTTCCGCGCGCCTTTTTTGTGCTAGCAATGGCAACACTCTCTCTCTCTCTCTCGCAACGAACGCCTCAACTCAACACGTGGTACTTTGTAATTAATTTAAAAATATCATATAAAATAAAGAGATTTATACTAAAAATTTGGCGACCGTGACAAATAAATTCTATTTAATGTGATAAAATACCATCAAATAAATTCTTGTACATAAATGCTACTATGCATTAGTTACGGTATTACACATACACACACACATTTGGTGGTTACACATCTGTCTCTGCTCTATCAATAACAATTTTTAGACACAACTCTTTCCCAGTACGGAGAAGGGTTTTATAATGATTGCATAACGTTCTCCTATCAATTAATAACGCTTCACCAACCCAGCTGAAGAAAACAATTATAACAATACAACTTGTAACAGACAACTAGCTACATAAACGTATCCGCTGGACTGATTGAAACAGTAACATCATTTGTAGAACGAAAGATTGACATTTGATCGACGTGTTCACAAAACATTAAAACGTTCGCTTTTAACCTCATTTTCGACTAGTTCCCAACATAGAACGTTTGTTATAAATGTTGTTATACACGGTGATTCGTTGTCGGGTTTGAGCCATTGTTTTATAAACGGTTTGTTGAACTATTGGTATTAATGAAGAAATCTTAGTGTCGGTTGGATACTTAATATGATGCTCTAGTTTTGTTGTGTTTACATCATTGAACAACAGTTATCGACTAATATACCTAACCCGTGGTGTAGTTGTTACCACGCCAGTGCACCATTCGAAGGGTCCCGAGTTCGATCCCCGGCGAGGCAAAAATTTAAATGGTAAATTTAAATTTCTGTTTTCGGTCTCGGTGTTTGCGTCTTTGTGTGTGTCCATGGCACCCACGACACAGGGAATCCTAGTGTGGGGCTGTGAGTGTAAAGCGTTAATAATGTTTGCAATTTAAGTAGCGTGATAATAGTGTTCTCATGTTAGTGACAATGTGTCTTGTTTTACAATAAATTGACAGTTAAGCTCATTACAATCTTCCACTCTTACTGGGCATGCAACCGTATAATATACTAACAAACCTATAATATATTGTAGTACGCATATTGCAGTTTGCCTTTAATAAGTTGAGAAAAGTAAGCTCGGTAAAGTGTTGTCCGTTCACATAGAGCTGCCATTTAAAGCGACTCTGTAAAATAATAAAATAGACACCTTACAACTTACACGCAACTTTAATCTTTCATCTAAAATTAAAACTCACGCATAAGGCTTGCGCGTTAAATAATGATTTTGCCGCAAAATAAACTACAGAAATGCTCAACCAGCGCTACCGGTGCATGTACTCGTAAGTTTAATCTACGTTAACAGACTAAAAAGTCCATTAAAGTCCGGTTTGTTTCACAAACGCATACAAGCTTAGGTGAAAATTAATAGATTAAACAACGACTTAGAAGTTATTTACGCTTGCCTTTTCTTTGTCTACTTATTTAATTAAAATGGTTGTCAAAGTTGTTTCAATCAATAGTGCCTACTCTGTGACTAATCTTGATTTCTACGATTTTTTTTATATCATAGCTAATTATTGGTATTTTAATGTCTGATACATATTTTTCATTAAAGAAACATAAACACGCGCGCTCAAAACCCGGACGGAACCCAAAATTTTTAGTTTACATGTAATTTCTAGTGTCCACGATTCACGAAACTCACAAAGTTTTTCCCGTACCTATATTGTTAACGCGGTAACAATTCACCCAAAATCGATCGATCCTGTCACGTGGGACTCATTACATCATTTTGACGGAAATGCGCTCGCGCAGTATTTTGAAGTTCGCCGGATAAACATCACGTCGTGAGCGAATGTGCCTGTTAACACGTAACGAGGTGTGGAGTATAAGCCCACCAGTCATGATCATGTCTTACCGAGTTATTCGCCGACCACTGACCCTGGAACAATGAGAAAACATCGTAAATCACGAACCAATGACAACCTAAATTAAACTCAATGTACATGTCAGTTTGGTTAAAACTGGAATGTCAATGGGTTGATATTAAGTACTTTTATTTTTAAAAGCGGCGGACGTCGGCACAAACGATAATTTGTACGCCTCATTGTAGTATTATATGTAGGTACGTGAGTTACGTATAACGAAGAAGGGAAGGAATACCAGTATAAAATAAGGAAATAAATGCAAGCAAATAGTTAAAATAGTTAAGTTGAAAAGTGGTATGGAGAAATAAATTTATTACGGATAGTTTATAGCGTTTGTACCGATTGTGTGAGCGCAGAATCGCAGTAAATACACTTAGCTATTGGAAGAATGGAAAATAAAAAATACGAAAGTCCAAAAACAACCTAGATTTGAAAATAAAAATAGATTTTACTGAAAATGTTTTGATTTGAAATTAAAAGACACCAGTTACAATTATTCATGAATTCCGTGATGAGAAAAAACTAAAAAAAAAATTGAGACAACAATCCGAGATCAAATACAACCTTTTCATTTTCATAGTTTTAATAGTGATCTTTTCATTTGATACTTATGTAAGAAACGTAATATAAGAGATAATGTAATTTTTCAAGCTGGTATGAGATGTTCTTGCAACATTGTTTTATCATATCTTACACACCTACCGTCTGTCAGTGGCTATAAAACACATCAGGCCGGCTTAATTCAGCCTTTGCTTGTTTACTTTATTTTCTAGTCCGGCTTTATAGCTGCTGTCGCCTATAGAACCTCCTTAGCGAATGGCCATAAGAACGGATGTTTAAAGAAACTCGCTTTCCGCTCATGTTATGTTAACGCATTTCTTTTACACATTAAATGTCTCGTATTGATTTTGATTAAATTTTACAAAACGACTTGCTATTATAGATTTTTTACGTTGAACCCATAGTTTTGCGTTACAAAATATCCTTAACCAAAAAATTTGTAGCCATGTACCTATTTACAATTTTTTTGCTATGTTTAAGTGCTAGAATGTCAACCAATGTCTTTTAAAACAGCGCATTATTAACTCTCATTTTAAGTTTATACAACGGTAAGGCTCTCGAACAAATCGCAGATTAACGATAAAATCGTCTTTTGTACGCACTGTTTTTACATCGTCTGTTTTTTATTGTTTCTTATTTGTGTGTACAATAAAGTGTTATCTATCTATTATTTTGGTAAAATCTACTGCTTCATAATAACTTTGTGGCCCTATTTACTAACCAACACTTAAATCACGATATTTTCGTGGCCGAAGCTGTTATCCTGTCCGTCAATCTGAGGTAGCAGCGCAAATTGATGCGCGGCCGGCGGCAAGAGCCCAACGGACTAGCACTCAAGCGCCTGGAACGTGTAAACAACATTGTAATGGACTACAACTGAATGTATAATCTAACTATTTGGGTGCGTTTGTAGAGCCGAATAATGGAAGGAGTAGTAGGACTTACGTTATTGAAAGAAGTTTTAGTTTTTATCTTGCCATCGTATCAAATGTAGGTTTAAAGTTTAAATATTCATTAACAACTTCAATAGTCATAAAGAAATATAGTAGGTGATACTTAAACCACTGGTATTCACGAGCGAGTAAGAAGGTAAAGACTGAGCCTGAGAGAATTAGGTCTTTTTGTGTCTTTATGTTGGAAAATTTTTCTACTTTATTTCAATTCGGTAATATGCAATAAAATTTGTTATAGGATTAAAGCTTGATAATTTTTAAGATCTTAAGTCGGCCTAAGCTAGTAAATTCTACAAATTTTTAAACTTAAAAAGAAAAAAAATTAATTAAACCGCCAAGAAGAATTAATAAAAGCGATTTGAAAAGCGAAAATAATAAAATTTTTGTTTCAACTACACAGTTAACAAAAAAGGAGCAATTAACACACTCTCTTATGTTTGAATGTCACATTGCGCACTTTCTACGTGGTGCAATGCAACTTTTCTATCTTTATTTCTATCTATCTCCCAAAGCAATTTCCAGTTTGCTTTGTACGTCACAAAGACTTTGCTTAGTATTCAGAGGGTCAATAGTCTATTCTTTTCTTATTGCACTGCATATTGACTGTTCTTTACGTTCTACTAATTATCTGGACGTGTTAGAAGACTTTGACACTGGACGACAAACGAATTTATTATCCTGCAACGAACTAAGTCTTATAGATTTAATATAGTTAATAGTTTTACGTGCATTGAGTGTATCATCGTTTCAAGTGTTGTTTGAAAAGCAATTTATATTATATTGTTTGTATATAAATGGTTTAGTACTATTTGGAAAACTAATTATTGAGATTACTTGAGAATTTTTTTTATTGAAGAGATATTTTACATAAGAATGTAATATTAATTATAAAATTATGTGTTGCAGTAAATATGCGATTTATAGAAACCAGTGAGTATTGTTTTTGATCGTACTCAATCAGAGTATTGGTACATATTATTATGTACATGAAATACAAACATGAATTCTTAGTACTCACGAGAATCTAGGAAACAGTTGAACAGTCGGTTGTTAGAACAGACACTTGAATCAAAAGCACATCTACGAGTAGGTACACAGGAACGTTACACGTCGAGACGGCTTTCTGATCCAACGCGGCAATGCCTTTGTTGAATCTTCATAATAGGTCATTCCTAGAACTGAGTTCTATCGTACTACCTATAACGCCTTAGTTCTGCTTAGTGCTTATTCAGAAAGCTTGTGATATTACATAGGCATAAATAGAATATTATCTATAAATGTACATTTAAATTTTATGAAAACTGTTTACCTATTTGCAGTCAACTATCGCATTATTTATTATAACACTTACGTGCAATTGCATTAAGCTTCACTAGAGTTAATGACTCCATTTAATGAATCTTTTAATGCGGTATTTTATATTTACTGGTAATTAGAGTTGCAAAGAAATATTAACTCTATGCAATATAATGCAATAAAAAAATCCGGGTTAACACATTTAAACAAATTTAATAATCCTTTTTTACTGTTAATTAAATAAATAACACTATAATCTTAAAAATGAAACCGGCCCTAAGATTTGACTAACTTGAGTATATGTAGCGTGGAATTAAATAAATATAGAACATAATAAATAGCATTATAATAACAAGATTCAAATTATCTACTAATTATACTAGAATGTTATTCTTATATATTCACAGTTACACACTGGATTTGTGAAACAGAATGTATCTAACACTAAAATCTTTATAATACACAAGGCTATTTGACCTGGCGCGTCCTCTTTCTACACACCGAGTTAGCAGATGCAAGTGATAATACTCACTATTATGCGCAAAGAGTCGCCATTTAGTTAACAAGCATGACTGTGTTAAGTAGGTAATGTTTGTGCAATTTAGTCCATAGTAGTTATAACAGTATGTTTTATTTTGTAAGTGTTTTAACATACATCATTAATATAAAGTTACCGAAATGGCTGTAGCTGATTTTATTGCACAAAATCTCGAATTCAATTTACTTAAATATGTGGAACATGAAATTCGATTAATACCTAACTAAATATGGAGCAAAATAGTAATGTACATTATAAAAACATGAGGAAAATAAAATCTTTCGTAATGTCGTGTCTGTCATCATAACAGTTTTAAAGTTTGTAGCATAAAGGTTGTAGCAACAATAAACTTGTTATCTGACCATACCTACTAAATCTACTAATACTTAAAGAGGGACCTACTTACTAGCTCTTAGTATTCAGAGTCGATTCAAAATAAGTCATGTGTGTTATTCCCAAGGAGTCATTAATTTATACGATAATAGTGTTTGCATGTAGTAGACGGTGAAACTATAAGGAGGAAGATTATACTTGAGGCAACAATATTCACGCTGTAACTTAATGAACTTGCTAGTACCGGCCTTTGCGTGAAACAGAGAGAGAGAGAAAGAGGGAGAGAGAGACAGGCAGAATGTGACAGGAAATAGTCTTGTACTGTTTGACTGAATACGGAAACAGGAGTATCAGCTTTACCATAAAAAAAATTATAAAGTTATATTCGTGAAGTTCACAAAAGACATATGAATTTTACAAACCCGCTCTTGATCTGACCTTTGCTGAACAGTTTGACTGTGATGGGTTGATGACGATACTGATATAAGATTAAGATCTACCCAAAATGTTATAATTACGAGTAGCATTTCATATTCTGGTAACAAAACAAAGTTGAGTTCATCTGAGTTAACCATAAACAATATTCCTGCACGGAACTAATGAAACCGCGCTTAGCGTGCACGTTGTGGCCAGTTCCGAATACAATATAGGGAATAGGGCTTACATGACTTTTGTAATCGAAAAGTTGGACCGATTCTGAACGGATATTATGGAACTTGAATCAATTTACTGAAGACCAGCTCTTTTTGATGAGATATGTAGAGTTCTGGTGTAGTATTTACAGATGTGCCTGCCTCCCTGCAACCAATTGTAAGTCCCATTTCTGGGCACGGGTCTCGTCACAATTAGGGAAGCATACCTACTCCACCACGGTTCTCCAAAGTAGGTTAGTGTCCAACTATTGGTTATTAATGACTGTATCTGTCAATAAAAACTGATGACTTACTGAAGCGCCCATGTAAAAGTACCACTAACAGTCACCCATCAGAGTACTGACCGCGTCCGAGAACGCTTGTAATCACACAATAGGTACAATAAAACACTACCAGCTGGGCTATGCATGCCTCTATGCGAGATTCAGATTACTTTAGATTAATTGCGCGATACATACGTTAGGTATATAGTCAACAATAGCACAAGATCCAAAATAAATAATTTATTATTTTATTTTAAAACTGTTTCATTAAACCACATTATTTCATCACAATTTTAAACGAGACATCATTTTAACTCGATCAGTGAACGTGTTCGAGTTAAAAAGGATATACCTACGTTCATAGCGCGTATTCGTTCATTTAGTTCGTTTCGTTCGTTCAAACGGGTAATTGACATCTGTTACGAGACCGATTGACGCTTCCACGTGAGTGATCGGTTTAAGAGACCTATTATTTGAAGATTCGCGCATTTCGGATTAATTAATGAATGAAAAGGGTCAGCTTGGTCGCTCGTACCGTATAGATTGGATTCCTATGTAATCAGTCCTCAGTGGTTTTGTTTGTTCTGCTAGCTAGCCGTATTGGTGAATATTTGACGTCATCCAAAGAACATGTCCCTCATTTTTCCAATTAGATGCTCTCTGACATACTTTGACTGTATGAAACTCTTTCAGTGTAATTTTAAGGCAAATTTAATCTTCATTTCGAAAACACTGGCTGTAAATTTTTGAACTTAGGTACGTTGTGAACTGTTACTTACGTGAACGCCATTACTTAAACAAACGCAATGAAAATTTCATCGCATGAAATCATTTCTACGTGTAATACGGAATTATATTTGTGCAAATAAACTATTTTCACTAATTCAGAGGTACTTACACTTCTATGATTAGTTACTTCAACATCAATGCATGTCAATCGTCTCCTAGGGTTTTCGTCTAAAATATTTTAGAAAACCTTATAGCAATGCCCAGACACAACGCAAATAACAAAAACAAATTGTGGAGACTATTAGATTTATATTAAACTCAATCTCTAGAGGCTGACTCCATTAATTTTGCAACGAAGTATTTCGAGCTGCCGCTGGCCGGGAGCGAATACTTTTGTGGTGCACAAATTAGTGAGAATTAATTAATTTTTGTCTGCGGTCTAATTAGTGGTGTTTGACCGTTCTGTAAATGGTCTGGAAACTTTATGATGGTTGCGAATCGACTTTTAGTATTTGTATAGGACTGTCAACAGTTATGATATTTGGAGAATTGGACTTATTAAAGCTTTAGGCTTTACACTTATTTAAAACTAGCTGTGCCACGCGGTTTCACCCGCGTTAAGAATAGTAGGTAATGCTTGATAGCCTATAACCTTCCTCATGAATGTAGCTATCATATACAAAAATAATTTTTAAAATCGGTCCAGTAGTTTCGGAGCCTATTCAATACAAACAAACAATCAATCAGATCTTTCCTCTTTATAATATTAGTATAGATTGCAAAGTATTGTAGCTGAAGTGCTATAACCGTAACTATTAAACAAGTTCTTAACAATGAATCCAATTTTTGTATTAAGTCGATAAATCTTTGTTTATCGATAAATGTGAAGGAATCAGTGTGGGCGAAAGATACCTATTTGTATTTAGATAGAAAACGTAATTATATCCAAACTAAAATAGCATTTATTGATTTTTCCTCTTCTTGTATAAACTATCGGTCGCTCATAAGTCGAAATTCGACAGCTAAACACACAATAAAATACATACCAATATTCGTTACAAAACGTTTATAATAAGAGCATTTGTATATTGTAACACAGCTCGATCGGAGCCAATTCAAATCAATGTTCTTAATCTCAACATTATGTGTACTAAATCTGCCTTATTTCTTCACTTTAATCTTATCCAATTTTTTCATCAGTCCAAAGAATCGACGCAAAGAGCTGTCGGCACGCATAATCCACAAAGAATTCCCTACAGCCTTTGCTGAGCCAATCTCACGCAATCAAATGCGCGGCTTCACTAATTGTCTCACTGATTGTTCTTCAGCAATTAGCCATTGTGCACAGCTGCAGTCTGAATAAGGGACTGCAAGTGGTTCGGTATTTTTGGTAAAACTAAATTTGAATTCCACTAAAATTGTTACCAGTACTTCGTTACAATGCCGTAATAAGTCATAAACACAAACTTGCGTACTAATTGTACGATTTATGGGGAATTATTACAAGAGTGAAATAAACACTCAAAGATCATTAGGTAAATACATAGTGTCACCAATCTACTGTAATAATAATTATATTGCTAAATACATTATAAGATATAGATATGTCTCATCGTCTTTTTTATTCCATCTCTAATTGTAGAACCGCATCAGGTTAATATTAATCAGTTGATGATATTGTCTTGCCTAATCATTTTAGTTTAGTTTTAGTATAAGTACTGTGTTAGTAGGTTGTATGTTTTATTTCCATTTTTTTCCAGTTGTGTGTTATGGAGATATAATGTATAACATACACAATAAAATTATATTTCACATAAAGTGTTACTATGCTATGCTGTTCATGAATAATAAATCTAATCCTTTGATTCATCACGGTCTAGTTAAAGTTTTAATCTTTCTTTCTATGACACAAATCTTTGGAATAAGCATTCATCAAACTTCCAATTATCTTAAGGTATGTATGCCCCAAGTATTTGTATTTACGTACCTTTGAGAGTAGTTTAATTGTCTGTCAGATTGCACCTCTACAATTAACCGCTTCAAACCAGCCTCGGAATTGCCAATCATTAAATGCTTGTGCTCCTGCACTTACTTCAAATTACCTTACCATAGTATACACCATACCTTTACTCATATGTATTGAATCTACCAGAAGCATCATAATCAGTTGAGTAAATTAATCACTGTAATCATGAAACAGAATATTTTTTAATTAAAGAGTGTCTAAATTTGTAAATAGATTGGTATTCGACCTCAAAGTATACCTCATAGACTTCCAAGCTAACATAATATCTAATATATTCGAACTCGAATATTTATAATATCACCTCAATGATGGAATAATATTTTATTATATTAAATTCGAATATAGTAATTTTTGAGTAAAATATATTTTCAGCTTCAGACATACGCATAAAAATAAAATCATTACATAATAATATAATAAGAGAAACATTGTTCAAACGTTTGTACGTGTGTCAAGGCATGGGAAACGTGTGGAACAGGCTGGGAAGCAATGGAGTGTGCAGGCTGTCCATGTGATCAGATTACAGGGCGGACCATTGTCGGAGTTAAAACATTAAGTATACTGAATTTGGAGAAGGTAAAAGCTAAGCAAGTTATTAGTTACAAATATTTAATTATGTTTAAATATGTAGTAATTTGTAATTTTAATTTATTTAATTTGGCATTAATTACAGCTATTTGTTAGTTATATTTATCGCTCCATTTACGAGTATTGCTAACCGTTTGGTCATTCCGTGCATCTCCAAAGCCCCTGGTCAGAAAATCATTTTTATGTGGTACCAAATTGGGACCACTTATAAAGTGGGTATATTTTATACGTGGTCCTAATTGAAATCCATATAAATTGACGAAGACAAACACATAAAAATTCTTTCAACTCTCCTTTTGAGAGTCTGTTAGAATAGACTAAAGAACAAACATCACTTAAGTACTCTATTATAGATATATCTAATTTTCCTCTGTTCCTTTGTGTGTGTACTTTAAATACATAGAAAAAAGGAAAGAAATAAACATGTATTTTATTTTACTGATACTTACTCCTTCTTTGAAGCCGGTGAATAAAAGCACTAGTTAGTTTTTAATCAATTGTCAATTATTCTTTTATTTAAACAATATCAAAATAAATTTTGTAGTTCCATGTTCATATGAAACCAAGCAGTAACTTCATCCGAGACGCGGAGCCACAGTGGCGATACTCGCATTCACTGGTCACTCACTGACTTCGGAATTTTTACTCATACTTGCGTGACTGTTTAGATGAATGAACAGATTACGATCTCTGATTAGAAGAGGTAGCACGGTACTTGGTTGTTGAGTTGATGGCTTTCAAACAAAGACATCACTTTAACAAAGATAATAGAAAACATGTAGGTAATAAACAACACCTCCACCAATCCGCAGTGGAGCGGCGTGGTGGAGTATGCTCCAGGCCTTCCTCAGTTGGGGAGAGACCCGTGCCCAGCAGTGGAACATAAAAAGGGTTGAAGACAATAAACAACAACAGAATGGAGACCGCGTCTCGGCAAAAGGAGCATAGGTCGCCCTCCGGCCCGATGGACTGAGGAAGATAGCGGGAAACCGCTGGATCCACAGGACGCAGGACCGGGCGGAGTGGCGCCGCTTAGGGGAGGCCTATGTCCAACAGTGGACCTCCAAAGGCTGATGGATGGATGAAAGTATGGAATAAACAACTGTTTATTATTGTAGTAAGACCAGACCGCAAGTGCTGGTCAGTGCCTGAACCAACATTCAAAGCATTTCAACGACAAAATAGAATAAATACCTAGCCTGCATTAACGATGAGCGATTGATCTTGTAGTAATTAAATACCATCATTATATTCGTAATTGCAATCGGTATCTATTTGGTCGTACGTTCGAATAATGGGTATGCGTCAAATTAATTACGAATTCAAGTGCTCGCTTTGATAATTGGATGATGATCAAGTAATAGGTGCTTGTGATTCGCCAATAATTGCGACACTGATTTAATTAATGAACGTGGTTATTATGATATGCTTTTCTATATTATATTGCGCATATTAGTGGCCGAAATCAAAGAGAATCGGTAATAAAGTGATCACAGGACGCTACACTCACAAATGAATTATACGAACTTAACTCGTTAACTTTTTGAACTTGTACTAGAAACAAATTAGTCCAAATTACCTAAACAAGCTAAATCTTATGTACCTATCTAGTTAAGTTACATATTTTACTACTTCAAACTGATTACGTTGAAACAGAGCAGATTAAATCAACGTAATAAGAAAATGTAGGTCAAAATGTTTTCCAAAGTGTTTACTTGAGATAAGCACTAATTTGTTGAACAAGACAAAATAGGTTCACTAAAGTACGTAGCTATAACAAGAAACTCCATTGCCAAGGATTCAGTAACAAAACAAAAACACGACTAAGTAGGCACTTCATTACAAAAGGCTTAATTTCAAAACCTCGGGCGTGAAAGAGGATTTACATTTTTTAACCTCGGGAGAAAATGGGGACGCTCTTTAAAAAAAGCTAGGATCAGGATTAAAATCCAGCTTTATTGAAAATTTAATGTTGGGGAAAAATCTTACGTTGACTTCGGAGAATGGGCCCCCCAATATTTGATGAGATTTTGGATTTTTTACAACCGAATTGTGCTCGTATTTCGGCGCAAGGAAATTACAACAGTGAAATTTTTCATATTAAAAATATATTACTGACGGTTTTTCTTGTTTGTACCTGTCAGTAGAAATAATAAAATGAATGTAAGATAGAAGAGTGTAGAAACTGGTAAATTGTAAATATGTTTACTTTATTGTATTAATAGGACTTAAGATAGAAGAATAATAAATAATTATAATAATATCCAGATTTTATTATTAATTGTTATTGGAATTATATAAATAAATGGGTATCTAGGTACCTACGTTTAGTTCTTAGTACTTCACATTGGCCCATCACTAATTACTACCCTATAGGGAAAAATAAGTTTTGTGAAAATTAATTTAGCCGGTATTTTGAAATTCTTAGGTACCTACATACCTAGTTTACATTACATACATTTCTATAATCTCTCTTTTATTTTCTTTTCATATTTATTAAGCTTGATACTATTTCATGTTTATCTACAATTTGTAATAACTAAACATCCGAACATAACTGGAAATCAGTTATGTTAAAAGTAACAGGATTCGCCACGAATTACCCGATAAGCACTTTGCGCATGCAAAACACCGTAGCGCAGTTTTTTAAAATGAAACCATAAACTGCAGTGCATTGTCCACGGTGATTCAGTAAATGTATTAAATTACAGGTAATAAAAAGAATGTACAATGGATGAAAAATGGACAAAAAAAGTGTATAAGCTACTCTGGCGGGCTGAAGGAAGCACGGGTGCGTGAACCGGTCACTGATTTTATGCGACGTTAAATAACGGTTGAAGATTTACAAGCCTTCGCTTCGTACGAAGACAATGGAAGGTCGATGGATGGTCGAGGAATGGAACGATGTTGCTGTTATATTTCAATTGTTTTTGTTACTTAAAATTTTCCTATTTTATGGATTACAGTGACCATTTATGGTGGCCTGCATTATTATTTACGACAAAGACAAAGATGTTTGCCATGCAAATATTATTCGATTATTTAATTTGCTACCAGATATAAGTGAACGTAATGATAGCAGCTTGCCGGTAACTAGGTGCCTTCAACTGGTGTCCCACTGCTGGGCACGAGTCTCTCCCCACAACCGAGGAAGGCCTGGAGCATACTCCACCACGCTGTTCCAATGTGGATTGGTGGAGATAC